>JAGDQP010035861.1:0-17220 GCA_022664845.1 Lepisma saccharinum | reverse complement strand
TTTTTGAATTCAAGAAAAGGATTTTTCTTTTTTTATTAGAGTTGAATGTTTTAAAATGTGGTCTCATTTCTTTTCTTTTGCTATGTAAAATAAGGTAAGCAATAGTGGATATCTGCGACCCGCGACAGGGAAGGAGGATGGGGGAGAGATAGGTAACCAACAAATTTTGTTCTATTGTTTTTGAAGTCAAGAAAATGCTTTATTTCTTTCTTATTGGAGTTGAATCTTTTAAATATACGAAAAGCAATGGTAGCATCTAAGACCTTGTAAGACCATCTAAGACCAACAAGAAGGGTTTTTTGCACTGATTATATACACAATGATTATCTTACAAAACCTACATTGTGAATGCATATTTTGTATATTTTGTTTTCTTTCTACATGGGCTCTACTATTATCCAAATACCTATTAAGTCGTGGATCCAGTCGCGACATGGACGTTTGCCTTTTCAAGAACATTCTGACTTCCTCTTGTGCCCTATCATTGTCGTCAAACCTTATTCCATTGGGATACTTCTTAGTTGAAGAAAGAAGTAAAAATTGTTAGGCGTTGATGTCGGGACCTCAATTTACTTAAGAAGATTATCAAATATCGTCAGTGGCCGACCGGCCTTTTGTTTCGTCCTAATTATAAGTTCTGCCATCCAAAAAATCATGGCACATTTTGTCTCATTTTTACTGATCTATGACATCACCAAACAAAGCACTAATTTTGTCTGCGAAAATCCACTTTACGTTCACCTTTTGTCTGGAGATATCGTACACAGGAAAAAAACATATATGTTGCTAAAATAACCGAAATATCCTTCCCGATTAAAAAAAGGCATCAACCAAAACGTTTCCATTTTCACCATTATGCATCAAATCCTTATTGCTGCTGTAATGAATCTTTTGTTTGTCTGGTACATGCTATAAAGATTCAAACTTTGTTGATAACAGGTACAAATTACACTAATAAAAGTCATAGGGGCTCTTTCACTCATCATTGTTCAGTTGACAATCAACAGAACTGTAATTAACAAGAAGGGGTGGCAAGATTTCAACTCCCTTAGTAAGAAAGTAAAGACGAATTCCAAATAATTTTTAGAGCTGAATTGATGATACAATTTGTTTATCCTGACTATTTTCTTCTGGATACGATGGCATGAGATTCATATTTATAGGAGCGGCGCTAGCATTTCACATACGTATTGTTTGCACAAAGTCAAGAGAGTCACGAATCCATGAGAAAGCATTAACATTGACATCAGGAAACATATACCAAATCGGCCTTAACGGCCTAGACATTATGTATCTTACTTTCCGGATACGCTTTGAGCTTCTGAAAATAGACCCTACTTTTAACGTGTGATACGAACACTTTGGTTTGAATCCGAAGTAGTCCTAGAGTACAGACAAGCTAAAAACTCCATCACAAAGAATTCAATTTTTTGATAACTCTATTTTGCATCCGTTGAATGTGCATAATAAGACTTTACCAAAGTCTCGGTCCACAAGGGCATATTATATTCTAATTCGTTGCAAAGTATGCCCATTATATGGCTTGACAGTGGTATGGTTTTGCACCGTATGTGCTTGCTGGCTTCGATGGTCTTCTTTGAAATAATGTAATTTCTTTGTAAATAGAAATTATCAGTTCATATTGACAATTAGAATGATTCGCTAAGAACAAACTGTATTTTGGGAGCATAGCATATTATTATTTTTTTATTGAACTTACGTATATGAGCCAGACAGGTATGCCTGCACCCATCACATGTCATCATTCAACCACATTACTAACTTAGGTTGAAGCTTCCTGCCTGATACATACATGGAAGCTAAACTAAATAAGAAAAAAAAATGTAAAGTTCAAGGAATTTACTCTTTCTTAAGTGTAATTGAAAGCAATAGGAGACTGGAACATCAAACGCAAACATGATGATTATATATATTTTTAAGCTTTGTATTTATAGTCTAAATATGACCTGGCGACAATATGTTAAGATCCAGTCACGATTCGACCCAATAGGATTTGGTTGTGTTCCAAAGTCTCTTGATCTGAATTACTACGGAACCGACAAAAAAACATCCTTAAAGACATAAATGTGAATTTTCCCTCATTGTACATCCATGACTATGAAAATAGTTAAAGATGTAGGAAGATTCACTGTCAATTTAACAAACATTTGAGTTGTTTTGAGACCCAGTTTTGGTGGTCGTGATGGCGGATGTGCAAGAGTACTAATCAAGAGGTTTCAGACTTGAATCCATCAGACACATGGATGTTTCTGGATCTTAAAAAGCGTTGCACTTTTGTCAGGACAGATCAAAGTCATAGTTACTATTATAAAATGACCGAAATAAAATAAAGTTGATTTTTGATATTGGTTTGATCTTCATTCTTTCTTGAAGTCCGTTCGTTCTTACGGTTTCTCAGTCCAGAGCAAGGATTGAAACTGGAAACAAGCAAAGAGTATATTGAATATATACCATCACGACATTCGGTTCCTGGGACTCGGAAATCCTTAAAAAAAACTAGTAACTGGGATCGACATAAAATGGAATTGGAACAGACTATATCTCTCCTAGGGTGGTTTCTATTTGATAACACTACCCAACACTCTGAAGAGTAGAAACCAAGCGGTCGTAGCTAAGTGAAAGAACGTTGGCTTGGCATTCGGGAGGTCGTGGGTTCAATCCCAGCAACCAACCATCCTGACCAAGCTTTTATCAGGTTTTTTTTCTGTCACGCCAAGCAAATACCAGGATGATACCATTACTAAGATCCTAGTCAATACCTTCCAACATCCTTTCCCCTCCTCTGTCTCGGCCTGAGCCTTAAATCCATAAAGGCCATCAATAAATTCAAATTGAAATTCTGAAGGGTACAATTTCTCTATTTTCTTGTTGAAGAACATCCATTCATCCACGAGATCTTAGTATATCTCCCTTTAAGAAACGAAGTTAAATGTTTCAAAATGCAAGTAGAATATTCCTGCGAGCACACATGGTAAAAATCTTCACACCTGAAAATTTTATGTGATTCTTGTTCTCACCTCTCTCTCTCTCTCTCTCTCTCACACACACACACACACACACACACACACATACTCTCTCTCCTCCATGTGTGTGTGTGTGTGTGTCAAAGTCAGACAGTGTGTTAATTCTGTAAGGGAGAAAGAAAATGACAAAACAGAAGCTCGATGAGCGAAAAAGAGGGAGAGCGAAAGGGGGACCATTTTCAGTGTAAAAATCATTCAGAAGAGAAAGAGAGGGAGAGAGATGGTAAGAGAGAGAAACGAGAGAGAGACTGTCAGTTCCCGTGTATAATAATTCACCGAAATTATCACGTGAGGACTATTAATACACACTGTGTAGCCGGAGCTTCCCTATAGCGCGCGAGTGAGAGAAATATTTGAACACAGGGTAGCATTGTTCGTCTATGTATTTTACTGCGGTTTTAGACCCAGTTAATATTTCTGTCGTTGTGGGCTTACAAATTAACGAGGTGGTCGTAACCCAAACTAGCATATGTCACATCTTTTATACGAGCAAAACTTATCATAAATACATTTTGCTCCCGGCTGGTGGGTGACTTTGCGTGTTCTACTGGTTGCAACTTCCACCTGTGCTTTCTCCTAGTCTGATATAAGAACACGAACACTTAACTGCGTTTCTCTCGGTCCCTCTCTCTGTTCCTCACTCTCTCTCTCTCTGTATGTTGGAGAGGGAAAGAGGTAGTCTGTGCATTCGTGGTATGGTGTGGTGTGATGTTTTGTTCATCCCCTGCATGGACAAGCCTCTCTCCGCTTGTATTGCTAAGCTAGGTCCACAACAGAGGCTTACAGGTGTTCAGTTCCCACGACTGCATTTTGAGATTTTCCTGTTTTCAGTGTGGTCACCTTCTAAGTTTCAAAATATACTCGTCTTTATTCCTTTACTATTTTCTTCTGTTTTCTTTTTCTTTCCTGTTACATGTTTTGTTTGTTTTCTTTTTGTAGTTTACTACTATGGTTGTTGGAAGAAAAATATATCATGAGCTTGTCAATAGATTTTACAAGATTTGACTACGTAGTGCGGAAGATTGCATATGGAAGAACTAACAGCTTTATCCAACCTTTTTTCTTTCCTTTCCATTTTTGGAAATAAAACAATTTCTGAAGTTTAAGAAACTTCTGTCAATCATACTATATTATCAATATTTTGCAATCGTTATCATTACTGTCAGGGATTCCGCCAGGATTTTCAGTTTGGGGGTATAAAGTCAAAATTGGGAGGATGTAAGCAGAGTTTTGCACAGTTATTATCGATGTTTGACCTCAAAGTTTAGAGGTGTTCTTTAGGGTTTGGGAGGTGGCACCCCCCACAGCGGAGCCTGGCGGAATCACTGATTATTGTTGTGTTGAAAGCGGTATGTCCTTGAAGGCGCAGTAAGCCTTTCCTATTCATCCTAATCTTGCGCTTTACGTCCTATTTCTGGAATATGACCTAAACTACTTCTTAATAGTGTCAAGAAGTTCAATTCACTTCTTTTCCTTCCTCTTTCTCCTTCAAATATATGTTATATTGCAACTTTTAGTACATAATCTCTATCTCCTAACCAGTATCTTATTGTCTTCTTTAGTGTCTTCAGTATTGTTCCGCCTCTCTCTCACTCTCTTTAACACTTTGTTATTATGCATCTTCTGTGTAAGTCTGATTTCTGTATTCTCCATGTTTACGTTTCGAAGGTTTTCAATTTTCTTTCCTCGCTTCTTTCGTAGAGTACTCAAATAGTAAATTGCAAATTATGTTGAACTTTGTATTTTGCTATATCTTGCTAAGGTAGTACTGATAGCGGAAGATCTTATTCTCATTAGCAGTGATTATGCCATACTCCCCTGTGGGGATGTTATCCCTCAAATTCTCGAGAACACCCCGAACCTTAAATGTTTTACGGTCCAAAATGTATATAAACAGTGCAAAACTACTTAAACCCTCGCAATTTTGAGTTTACACCAACAAAATAAAAAATATGGGCGGAATTCCTACCCATTACGTTTTGAGAAAATTTATAATTATTAGATTAACTGTAAGAGATCTTGAAAATGCTCCAACGTGTTGAAGTTTAGTAAACAGAAAACAGGATCAGATGTGGTGCCTAGAACAACAAATAACAATGCTGTGTCAAAGGAAACAATTCTATCGCAAAAAAGTGCATAATAAGTAAGTCCGTTGTGAAATAACCTATTGCGTCAACACACGTTTCCTGGCAGCAATATGAAACAACGTACAAACGTACCTTTGATAGCTTCTACCAATAAAATGTTATTAGTTGCTACTGGGACATATCTGACTCAATTTATCAAGTTTCAACAGAATTTTGTATGTTCTTCTAGAGTATGATGACCAGATGTTTGCTTTTAAACACGACTGTCCTTGGTTTCGTCATATGTCCGGTTGTCTCGGCAAATTGTTAAAAGGGACGTCAAATGACCCTTTTCCTATTAATATAATTGCCGATTTTGTTCATTTCATTTAATCTTTTAAGTGTTGTTTTGGCTCAAATGGCGTCCAATAATTGCCTGAAAATAGATACGAGATTAACAGAAGCATTCACGGCATCATATCTGCTTTATGCTGGTTTTACGGTTTATTCAGTTACCACAATGAGCATATAGACATATATTGTTAATTCCTAGAGCCTGACGGACCACCTGGCACCTACGGGGACTTCTAGCCATGGCAGAGGCTACTTTCATCATTTGCTTGAATATGAAAATATATTGGTTTGAATTTTAATATAATTCGTTTAGTTTTTTGAATCGAGCACTTGACCGGGACATAATCCAGTATATCCACCGACGCAGCCGTAAGCCAAAAGTAATTTGGAACATATTGTACGCGAGCTAAACTGCTTTGTCTATTTTCTCAATAAATATAGTCATTTATGTGTCTTTTTTCATTTTCCTTTATTTTGGAATTTGCCACGTTAGAGAAGTTGAATAAATGTGATTTGTTAGTTTATAAGGTTGGATCTAAGGTTTGAACTTCTATCTTTTATGAAACTTGTGTTACCATTTTAAGACATTCTTCTGGGGCCACGGTGGCTCAGTTTGTAGAGCGCTTACCTCTGGTGCTAGGGGTCGTCGGATCCATCCCTGCTCATGCCACGGGGGCTTTGTGGTGGACAAACACCGTGTGCGTGGGTTTTCTCGGGGTGTTCCCGTTTCCTCCCACTTTCTTCATTCCACTAATTCATCCCATCATCATCCATACAGCCTGAGCGATAGTTGCCTAAAGGCCTTAAAATAAATTCAATAAAAAAAATTCAGGTTTCCTCTCACTTTGGAAAAATATTTTGGTTTTTCTCTTCCCTTGTCAGAAAATCAAATAACCATTCTTTCTTGAATGGTTTATAATTTGTTTTCGGCATTTCTTATATTTCTAACAAAGATTTTGTTTTACACACTACATAATCCCTGAAATGTTGTGCAATATTTATTATAAATGCAATTTTATTGAAAGTAAATTAAATGTATTTTTATAACTGTATCCCTAACCGCAACAGTAGTCTGACTCACTGACTATTACCATGATATTGCTCAGGCTGATTACGTAAAACAATCTTCAAGAGACAAAGGAAGAACAATACATTTAAATACCAGGTTGAAAGTTTCTAGCAAAATAAAAAAAAATGAGTCAGTATAAAGTTAAAGTCATACTGTAAAGCGAACAATGAAGAAAAAATGCAAAGGTTGTTCAAAGGAAACAGGTCTTTATTTATGATCCTTGGGCATCTAAAGCTGAGGCCGAGCACCCTTGTACTTAAATAGACACAAATATAGTTTATGCTAAATAATGTTTTTTAATTTCATTAAAAAATCGAGGTTGAACGTATTTTTCAAAATTTAGGATGTAGTAATACTTTTACGTAGTTTCAAAATGAAACACCAAAAACAGGTTTTAAAAGAAAAATTAAGAACATGATTTTGAACAAACATCGAAAAACAAATATTGGAAGTAGAGATGTAAACATTACATCCGCACCCACCGCGGTGCGGATGCGCACGATCTTTGGGATCACAGATGCCGAGACTCAGTAATAATAATAAGGGCGCACTAACTGAAAGTTAGGAGGGGGGTCGCAGACCAAGTTATTTGTGATTGGAAGTAAATGTTCTTGTGGATTTCGGTCTCCACTTTTACCTATTCTAACAAACTGAGAGGAGAGTTTAATAGAGGCTACAGTACACTGAATGTTTCCAACTTCTTCTCCCACCGGATGCAGCAAAATTGCTTATGTGTTATGTATGGATTAAGAGCATTGATTGTTGTTGGATGGTTGTGTATTTGGTGAATCTATGTTACATGAGATTGAAGGATGAATCCAATGTATCTGATTGAGAATAATGTCATATTCCATTCGTTATTCAGGAAACAACTTCAAATCTTGATGAAGTTACCAGAAAGAACAAAGAAGAGCCTTTAATCATAAACTTTGATGTAAAATTTTATATTTCTTACAATTAAAAGAAATAAAAAATCATTTTGATTTTCTGCAAGTGCTCCTGAAAACTGTTAAACACAAACAAATAATAGGACAGAGTCTTTTGTTTTCATTACCTGATATTTCAAAACTTTGAGAGACGTTACTTGTAATTCCATAAACCTTAGGACTAAACTACAATTTACAAAAATATTTCTGTTGCGCTATCACCTTTGTCATGTTTACACTTAAAAGGAACTTGTACGTCACTGATGTTGTGTATCACAAAGAGGTAATGGCAAATAACTCAGCGTCATGTTTTAGATTGACGGAATTGCTACCCAAAGAGGTAGCAACACTTTTTATAATTTAGAAAACCATAAAACCATGTTGAAAAACTATCTTTCTTCCCTCAAATGATACGTTAGTTAGCTCCACCAATTGGATAGTTCAGGCAATTACGCTGGAAGTTGCCTCTTTCTTGCACATAGCTTTTATTTTCCACCTGATTTGTTGTATAACTCAAAAAAAGCACTTAAATGGAGCTATATGCTTTTTGCAGCATACTCTTTAAATACCTTTTCTCTACTTTTTGAGTTGATAGTGTCTAAAACGTAAACCATGTAACATGATTCCAACTTTCTAACTAAAAGAGTTTTTTTTTTGTTTTGTTTTTTGTAATCTTTCTGTAAACATTATACAATGTGCTTTGAAAAAAAATAACTCAGATAATTGAAGATGAATTCTGGTATGCAACTTGAAATGGATGATTCATGCCATCACTAAAGGAAATATTGAACATGCTACTGATTTTGTTAATAGCTTCTAAAACTCCTGAGGATTGTGCCATCAATCACTGCTGATGCTGATATTCGGAGATACTGATGCTGATTTTCGGAGATACTGATGAAAGTTCCAAGCAGCTTTACTGTTGTTAAAGTATGTCATTTTAGTACTTAACAGTATAGTACATAGATTATTAGAACAAATTACAGTTGGATCGACGATCCTAACTGATGTTTTCCAGAGTTTTGTTCAGTTTCACCAGGTAAATGCGAGGATGTGCCTCAACTAAGGCCCTGGCTGGTATCTTCCCCTCCCTTTGCCTGGAATATTGATCACCGAGAGACTCAAGTGTGACGAATACAGCCCATAGTTTCCTATTAAGTTCTTGAGAGATTTATAAAAAATGTAAGTAAAACATGATATAAACTGAGTTTTAGAACTCAGTTAATATCCAATGAGATGCGTTTGGAAAAAGTGCATGGAAATATTTTATGAAATTTTGTAATTATATTATTGAGGGGGCTAGTAAATATACAAAGGTAAACTTGTGAAAACTTCTTGCTCGATAGAAGAAATAATCGGTACCAAGAATTTAAAGCAACTGTGATAAACACCTGACTCACTAGATTATGTTAAGTCAGTAGAGAGTGAAATGCATTTTTGCTCACGTTTTTTCCACAACTTAAGACACTTGTCGGGATGGAACCACATAACATTGGGTGTCTTGACAAGAGAGTTCAACAGCTTTCTTTCCTATAGCCATGCATTTTCTCTGGGCGAAAGTAACGAAATATTTAATTTGATGGCTTGTCTTCCTAAATGCAGGGAGGACAGTGACAGATACGTTTTGAAATATGTATAGATTGCTTCTAAGACTGGCAAATCGTTATGATAGGAGCGAAAGCACAAGGTCTAAGCTACTTCTGAGTTTGTAAATAAAACATGCAGTAGTCACTCATTAAAGGGTACGGAACGTAAGTTGAAAATAGATCAGAAGCTTTAAAGTGAATCTAACGAATAAGATCAAACGTTAACAACATATAATCGTGAACACCTTTAGCACTTTTTCGTTAAAGTTTGCCAGGGATTCGACATACAGAAAATTAAACTCATGAATAATAATTTTCCTCGTTAAGGACCAGTTGCTCCCTAAGTTAAGATAGTCCCCGAGTTGTAAACACAACTATTGGTAGTGAATTCCTATTCTCCCCTTTCTCTTATGCCGCCTGGTGTTAGTTCAGTCAAACTATACATGAAGTATACGAGTAAGCAATGCGTAATATCAAAAGTTTTTAATAGGTTGCGAACCATTAAGATGCAGTGTCAGATACTCAGCTCGCACTCCGTGTTTCTCCTAATTTTTAAATTGAATGAAGAAACAATAATTACACACAAGTATTATTTCATTATTAGTTCGGCTGGACTGACGGCAGGTGGCATTAAAGACTTTGACAGAATAGATTTTGATATATCTTTTTACCTTTTTATTTAAGACTCGTGGAATAAGCCAACTCGGGGTTCAATTCTTTTTAGCAACTGGTCCTAAGTTAATTATTTGATATGTTTACATATTTTGGCATTATATGATAATGTAAGTTCGACGTTGATACAAATTATGTAGTACTTATGTTCTTTTAAATGTTATTTATGAAGAGGACCTTAGCTGGCAAAAAATCTTATATATCGGTACAGAGCACCAGACATATTTGAGAACAACGTTGGACGGTTTCCGTCCCTACTTTTGATTGAAAACAATTTTCTATGTAATCTTTTAGTTAAGTCAAATTTTATTTTTGTGGAAACATTACAAAGAAACAAAAATTAGAAATATTGCAGAGAAATAGATAACTTCAATAATAAAAAATGCCTTATATTTGTACCTCAGGTGCAATGTTTAGGTTACAGTTAGCAAATGTGTCATACTTTCTACTGAATCAGTGAGCAGCGCCATCGATCATTACGGGTGTGTCTTTACGAAAATCGCTGTCGTGCTAGAGGAATGTGCGTAAGAACAGCAGAGGAACCCAAATACGTTTATGGGGTGCTCGTACCCACGTAAATTTTACGTGCATTTTTTGAGCTCAGTTCTTATACTTTCACTCTGTACTTTAAAAAAATAAATGAAACTTCCGAGGTTTCTGGATCGATGATCACCAATTTTCGTACAGAAATAGTGATTGTGCAAGAGAAAGTGTATAGAGTAAGATATTAACGAAACGTTGCTTGGTTTCCATAGTAATTGTACTCAAAGAAAAACTGATTTTCACAAATTAAGTAAAAATGGCTGGACCTATTACATTCAAACTCGGTACTCTGATAGAATGGTCAACAGTTCATATTTCGGCCATAATAAAAAAAGTCACATTACTACAGTTTCTATGGTAACAAGACTGAATTACTAAAACTTATACATTCGCTCTTTATGTGAGAAAGTTTGGACTAATTTGCTTCAAATTTGGTTTGATTGTAAATAACTCAACTCTTAAGAACTGAATCACATCAGAATGTCAAACTATTTAGAGCCTGGTACATGATAACGAGACTGAATTATTAAACGAATATTCAACATACGAATCAATGAACCCACTGCAGTCAAACTTCACATAACGATGTACGATAGTTTCCTAAAGGTTTAACTAGAATGCTAAATCGTTTACAGTTTTCATGGTAACTAGACTGAACTATTAAAGACGTATTCGACTATTACGCAGGAATGACTGATCCCATTTCGATTACCAAGAAAAGATAGTTCTTGGTAACCTGTTTGTACTACCTCCCATGTTAAAATATACAATTAAATTGTATATAAAATATACAATTATTACTGGAAGTCCTCGAGAGTTGAAAACAAGACATTTTTTAAGTTACGTCTTTAACTGAATCTGAACCTGATTTTAATTTTAGAGTATCTAGAATAAAACGCTTATTTTCCTACTACATAAAAGCGATCTTCATCAAATTTGAGGTTACTTCAATAATTTCACAATAAGCAACGAGTAAGACAGGTATAATATGTTCCTATTTCATCTTCAAGAGTTTAGATCAACGCAAATATTTTGAGAACACAAGCGCTTATTATTTGTTAGTAACCGTTTTCCATCTCCAGCTTTATTGACTTATTCATCAGTGCTTAACACGAGATAAAAATGTGCCATAAAGTTAATAAAGACGTATTTACTAATTGCATGAATTCGTCTGACATCTGTCCTCAATCTGATAGTCACTGTTTGTTATAATATGGATAATGTATGTATATCATTCGTGTTCATGTTAGTATACGTAGATAAACAAAAGAAAATAACAAATTAGCCGTTGCATTAACGATCATTACGTTCAGTATCTTACAAATGAGTCGTTTACAAAACCTCATATCAAATACGATGTCTACAAAACTTGACGATGAGAAAACCTCAGTCTTCGTCACGTAGAACTAGTTGCATACTTCAGTTCATCGAGAGCGCAAAGTTTTTTGATGGTGCTGACAAGACGAACAAAAAAGTAGCGAAGAGATGTCAATTTACAATATCTCTGTGATTATCCCATCTGCATTGAACCTTACCGCGGTCGAGATATAGTCCAATGTTTCAGATGTCAGCGCTCTGGTCACAGCCAAATGACCTGCTTTCTCGATCCACGATGTTTTAGATGCGCTGGTAAACATCTGACCCGCACTTGCGAAAAGAAGACGCGAGATTACTCAGCCAAATGCGTGAATTGTGGAAAAGACCATTCCGTAAACTGCAGCGGCTGTGCTACCTTTCAAAACTTCAAGACTAGAAGAACGATGAATTCTCCAGATCATTCAACTTCAGCAACTGGTCAGCAGTGAAACAAAACATCTCCATCTGTCAGCCAGAAGTCTATTGATACATCCAAAAACCGTCCGCCAACCTCTAATCCAGACTCCTCACCCAATCTTACTACTCACGATACTAATTTGGGCACATATTTTTCCCAACTATTTCATTTTTTCCAAAATTCAAGATTATAACAAGTCTTAGAAAACTCAAACAAAGTCTTCAAAACTTTACATCGGCACCAGATACCAAATCCAGAATCTCAGCCATCGCAGGCCTTCTCTTCAACATTATCATCAATAAAGAAATCTCACTTTTCATACCATAGTCTTACCATAGCCATAATACGTTCAACATTCAAATTAATATACAAGTCTCTGATTGGTGCAAATAACTATTGTTCACTCATGATTGGTACAAGTCGCCCACTCTTCGGAAGGCATCTCCATCTCTTCCTTCTCCCTTTTCAAAGATCTCATGACTATTAATTTCAACATCACAACTTTCTATCCTATCCGCGACAGCTGCGGAAGATTTCAACTCCTATTTTCATTTACCTGAGCCATTCATATCCTTACATATGGAAGGCAGAAGCAACAGTTCGGAACTTCAAACACTCATAACCCGCCAGATAAAAACTCTACAACATCTGCACTTCTGATTTTTCATTAATGTAATAAATATGGGATAAACGCTTTCAGTGTTTCCAACCCTTAGCTTCTACTGCTTGCTACCTGCAAAGGGTTAAAGTAATCAGCGATATGGTTAAGAAAAGAACGCAGAACTAAACACGATATGGAAGAGATCCACGATTTAGAATTAGAGATGAATAAGTATATATATCGCTATTATTGTTTAAACTATTGTAATTGACGAATGACATAGCCGTGGTAAATAAATCTATTCTACCAAGCATCTTCGTATAGAACCTGGCTCTCTGTCTGATCTTTTCAACTACAAGGTTCCAAGATCGAGGCTCGAATATTGGTGCGAAGTGTACAGATCTGTATGTTTTTATTAGTAATGAACAGAACTCACTTCTATTTCATTTTCGTCACGAAATGAAAGAGTGTCGACTTGTAGCGTCTCCTCCCACACCGAAGTACTCTACCGCTACACTCCTCGATGAAGGAAGGCACACCTTTGATTATACAAGAGGTTACCACATTCTCTTTCTCCGACATTTTTCATTGGTTCATATCTCGTGCGAATCTATTGAACTGAACTGTTCGCAGTCCACGTTGCCTAAAGTTCGTTTAGAACGTTACTTACAATACTATCAATCAATAGGCACTCAATCAGATGTCCGACTGATATTCGATAGCTGCTTCGCAATATTGTAACCTTGATTTCGGGACATTTCAGATGAAAAGAGCAACTAGATTATATATTTTTGAAGCGAAATTTTAGCTTAAGTTTCGGTATGAAGTAATTGAAGATTTCTTGTAAGGACGGAGCCTACAGTTGTTGATAAAGTGGGTTCGGAACCCCTACATTCAACAGACTGCCAAGGGACTTGAATCCGTGACCACGCGCAGAGAAAGCAATCATACTTACATCAAGGACAACCGGGGCTCTCGCCTCAGCGAGGAGTGGCGATGGTGCGCTCTGCTGCACTGCGGAAATGTTACAGCTTTCCACTGGAACATTCTAGAACTGGAGTGAAGCGAAAGTAATTTCTGTTCATTGACTGATAAAAACACACACTTTGTGTATATTTAACTGAAATATTTTCAGACTCGGTCTCGGGAACATACAGTTGATAAAGGCAGCAAAATTTTGGAATGCGCACTTCTATGGTACGAAGGTTTCCCCATCGAAATTTCAAGGTAGGTTTCGACACGATCTCTTTCCCAATTTCCTAGTGAACTCAATTGAATTATTCCGAGTTGTGGGAAGACGTCATCAACCTATTTAATTTACTTTATTATAGCTTCGCCTTAACTTATAAAATAATTCTCCTTCGACGAAAGCAACCCGTTAAACTTTTCAGACCTGTGGCCTGGACGGGTATGTCACAAGATTTTGGGTCATATCTCGGGAACGCTACAAAATATCATATATTTTTTGCTACGCCTAATATGGTTGGGTCTTAGTATAACATATTGGAAATTGTGGTCGTAGATCGTATAGCTTATAGCGATACCACAGTTACCCCAGTAGCACACATACGTGTTTTCAACGATGATTTTAGGTTCACCATATATAGGGTTGCCAACCCTCCGATTTTCAACCGGACACTCCGGGTTTTAGGATTATTGTCCGGTGTCCGGTTACAAGTTCAAACCGGAAGCCTAATGTCCGGTTCTGAGAGATGTTTCTCTGTAAATATAAACTTTTACTCTCTGAGTAAAGACACAATTTTGAAATTCGTTGTGCCAAATCACGGATTGTAGCTTATTCCGTGCCTGGTGAAACCATTGTTGTGTGGCTGAATAATATTATATTTACTTCTAAATGTTGTGGTGTAATTTTGGCTGTAATAGAATACTTTGTAAGGGTGATTTACATTTCAAACTATAGTTTGGGCCGAAAATATCTACTTGCGTTCTCTCCCCCACCAGCACGAATTATTTTTGCAGCTTACTTTCAGAACTATAGACCTACATGAATTGTATTTATCATAACAGTGAATATTCATCTTACGTATATTACTTTTTATTTTCGGTCATAATTTAATTTACGCAGACGTATTGAATATAAAGTAAATACTAGATGGACCATAACATATTAAAAAATAACTCATTACTAATTATGCAAATGGCAATTTGAAACCGTGAAAATTTATTTCTTTATATTTTATTGTTCAGTTATATGACTGGCAATGGTAATTTGGTCCCGGCATTTATATCTAGAATCTAACTTTTGCATTGTCGCATTTTGCGTCATTGGTTAAGATGTCTTAAAGGACTTCAGTTAGTCGATACTAAGGAACTCAAATTTCTTCATATTCTCGTGAAGTTGAAGTCTAGTTTTTTTTTGTAAGTCTCCTTTACCGTTAGTTATACAGGCCCTCTGCTGGATAACTTTTTGTAATCTCTTAGACTTCTAGACGTTTGACATTATGACAAACACCATAAGTATTGAAGAATTACGTATGTCGTTTTGACTCAAGTTGTGTTTGGGGTAATAGTGAAGTGAGTGCAGTCATTCTTCTTAGAGAGTGGAACTGTCCTGCTTCCAAACTGAAATATAGTGTCATCCGGAAAGTTTCCGCCGTTTGCCATTGCTCACTTTGAAATAAAAAAACTCCACACAGCAACAACATATTTACTCAAAATAAACACCATTCTGTTTTTTCCAACGAGATAAAAGAGGATGAATTTCCCAGGAATAGAGGCTCTTGTGTCTAGATACAACGAAAAGCTTAAAAGAGCTTTTCACACCACCAAGTTGTCAAAAACGTCTGTCATTCAGGAATTTGTCAAGAGCGCAGTACAGGTGTGAGCGGAAGATCGGAGGAATATGGTCGATGCGGCAGTAATTCCATTTTGAGGTCCATTACTTTCTGCAGGATCTTTCTTGCACTGTGTAATTTTGCATTGTGTTGTAGAAGTATTGGACCATGTCGGTTAACAAGTGCTGGTTGTTGGATCTTCAGTTTCTGAAACACTACATCCAATTCATTACAGTAGGAGTCCACTGTAATCGTGAAACCTGGTGTTAGTAATCTGTAATGGATTAAGCCAGCAACACTCCACCAGTCACTGACTACAACATTCTTCGGGTGCAACTCAGGTTTCGGCATGAATCAAGGAGGTTCCTTTTTATCAGGCCACTGCGCCGATCTCTTCCTGTTGTTCATTGTGATGATGCCGCAGCAATGACGAACATCTGTAAACGAACGATGTTCTGATCATCAAACAGGTTACGGAGTATTCATTTGTTGAACCTGGCATTTTGCAACTGATTAAATCAAAACAGGCTCAGATATGGCACTAACGTTAAACTTGTGCGACCTTTCGTAACGTTTTAATTTCTTTGTCTTCTATATTTTGTGTAATACTTGGTTTTCTTTTCCAAACATGACATTTGATTTGCTGTATTTGAAAATAAATATCCTAATTATATTATCCAAAAACTATTTAACAAATTTCATTATCTTTAGTAATTATAAAAACGGTAAGCAAAATAAAAATAAAATGTTTTTGAAAATTATTAGTTTTAACCTACAAAATCTTAGTTACATTTATTTTCTCACCTCCCTTTGTGACCCCCTTGCACACAATCCGCGACCTCCCTAGAGGTCGCGACCCATAATAGACAATCTGCAAAGTCGGATTCTCTTATCTCTCCATTCAACGTGGAATTTCTTAAACTGCTAAAATTGTTTTTTGATACACCCAATAGCCTATGTTTGTTAAATTTGTCTAACAATGAAGAGAATTAAAAAGCGCACAAAAAGTACTCAAAGCACACAATAAACACACATGGATCTTCTTCAGACACTCTACGGAAAATTTATGTTTTCGCACAAGTATTGATCAAACTTCTTGTTAGTGAATCCGTCGTAGGGTTCGCACCACTTACATTGTCTTCTTCTTCACTTTACGTAAAGCTCCCACTTTCGTTCTTTCTTAGCTTCTATCAGCTTGGACCTCTAGAATCACGCCTTGGACCAGCATGCTTTTCCCCAACGACCACAAGTCCTTTCCACAAGACATGAACCGCGCCTCGTTACCAATCTCTGAAGACAGACCACTGAATCTAAGGTAACCGCTTCAACGCCCAGGAGTTTTAGATTTATGATTCCTCACTTGCACCACGATATGTGAAATCGATTGGAAAGAATCTTATGTGAAAACGTGGAGCATTTTCTCAACATATTGACTCATTTTTAACTTGTAGTGTGTATTAGAGTCAAAATGTGTTGACTTAAAAACATTAAGACTAGTTCACGATTAATTAACTCTTAGAATTAAACAAACTTGAATGTATTATTTGTACTAAATTTATTGTGCACTATACACTTGCCCTTGCACTTAAAGGTTTTTCTTACCTACTGCTCGTG
This sequence comes from Lepisma saccharinum, assembly GCA_022664845.1. Lineage (NCBI taxonomy): Eukaryota > Metazoa > Arthropoda > Insecta > Zygentoma > Lepismatidae > Lepisma > Lepisma saccharinum. The sequence goes on along the minus strand of JAGDQP010035861.1, from coordinate 176 downwards.
CTACTAGGGTGGTAGTAGGGTGTGCGAATAGTGAACCAGGCCCTAGTGCAAAGGTACTGTCCCGGCATTAACTTGGTGTTTCTAACAAGAAGGCTTACGGAAGTGTAACTCACCGATTTTAAAGAAACTTTGCATACTTGTAAAACATCGAAAAATAATCGACAAGTATTTTTTTT
>JAGDQP010035860.1:8214-19357 GCA_022664845.1 Lepisma saccharinum | reverse complement strand
TTTAATTACTAAATGGTTTAATCGCCTTTTATGATTTTTCTTTGGTGTTTCGCGGTGCTAAGTCTGGCTCGTATGTGGGATGTGTTTGTTGGTATATCCGGTTTTGTTGAGAAGAAATTCAATGAATGGAGAAAGGTCTTCTCCAATCATTTCATTTCTTTTCCTGGCCCTGGGAGGAATGTAACAGCCTAGTTGCTGTTCCATTTTTATATTTTATTTTCTCCCCTTTTATTTTCTTAGTCTCCGTTTTGTTTTTTTCAGTGTGTTCTCTTTAGCTCATTCTCTTTGGTTGGTTTTAGACTCTTTGAGCGTTTTCCGCTTGGATTTTCCTTTGGATTTTTATCGTTATCCATCCAGGTTTTCGTTAGTCACGCAGCAATGACTTGGATCTAACGCTTGTTTTTGATTGGCCCTAGTCAATGCTTCGTGACTTGTTTTTTGCTGATTGGTGTGAATCAGCCTTCTTCTCCGTTTGCTGGGAGAACTGCTCTCCCACGCCATGTTAGTTCAGTTCCAATTTTTTAAACGAAGCGACTAGATGCATGGGCTTTCCATCACCTGTACTTCCTAAGCCCTGTCTACGAAAGGTAGATATAAATACTAAATTTAACATCATTTTCGATTTTCGTCTGATTTCGTCTATTCCGATGCAATATAATATATCTTATTAAAAAGAATTAAACCGATACTAGTGCTATCAGGACTCTTCAACGTCATAATTTCGAAATTTTCACCGTATTAAATGTATTAGTTGTTTCGAGATTATTTGTCAAAATGCACAATATGTTCTAAATTTTAGTATGGGGCCGCTATTGACCGAATTCTTACATTACAAGTACCGGTTCGTTGGATTTTAATAATCATATGCCAATTTCTCGTCTCCAGTTTTCCATATCTATTCGAAATTCCCGGTTAGCCATGTTTGACAGCTACCGCATATTTTTCCTTACTTGATCAAATTAGCAACATGTCTGCTCGACTACTTTTGCGTACCGTTTTCATGTTAATAGTAAATTTTAATTTATTCGACATGGTTCGATAATTTTGGTTTCAACTCCAGCCACTATTCTCCAATGAAAAAATCATATTTTATAACAATATTTTGTATTTTCAAAATTTATTCAGAACGTCTTTTGTATAACGTAGTAATCATTTGTAATGACGTCACAAAATTATTAAGTGATTCTTTAATTACCATGCATTTTGGACTAGAACGTCTTTCGTGTAAGTAATACTGTACTAAAACTTTTCTAAATTGTACAACAATATTTCGGAAATAATTTGTGAAAACATCAACGAAATTTGTTAATTATTACAGAAATTATGGACATTAATGTGTGACTACATAACTTTCAGTTCTGCTTAATTCATGTATACCAGCGATTCAAATTTGTTTGTTTTACAATTCAACAGTAATTCTGTTCAGATTCTGATAAAATTATCATAGCCGAAAGCGTGAAATATGTAAATTCGAAGCAATAAATCGAAATTCTGAAATTTTTATATTTCTTCGAAAACAATCTTGAGTTTATGTTTAGTGAACGTAATGTAGAAACCTCTCAGTTAACCAGGTACGATCTACGGCATTAGTTGATCATCCTCTTACAGTGTTTAGTAATGTTTATAATGTGCAGTGAGTTATTTAATGTTTAACTTAATATCTATTGGAAATTAGCTATGAATCGTTACGTGAAGTTGACAGCAATTGATACTCATTATTTCTGTGTTTCGGTAAACCTATCGTTTTAAGTGATGTTATTTTAATTAGATTAGATCGGTTCATAAATCCGTGGACCAGTGGTAGGATTCTTTCGCCAGCTGAGAAGTGATGACTTGGAAAAGGAACTATATATTGAATTTCTGGTTATTTCTGCGATGACATATGAAGTGACTCCAGCATGTGATTTGTGTGAATAAATATTATTTGCGTTTTGCGTTATGACACTACTTTTGGATTGAGTTGCGACCGTCATTCGTTGTGTTCATTCGTCTTTATTTCAGGAATTGCGATTTCAGACTACAGGTGTGGGCCCTACTAAGGTAAAGGTAAGACATGGTCTTTTGCCACCCTGTAGACTTCGAAGTGAGTAAAGACACCGTATGAGTCACATATGAGTCGTAATGCGTAACATCGTTTAAGATTATTTCCCAAGTAAAGATCTGCGTTTTTCTTTCTTAATCTGTCGCTAATCTGAACCAGCTGGTACTTCAGAGTATGAACTGACGATCTAATTAAAAGATTGGAGGTGTCGCCTTACCGGTATTTCCTCCCTCGATCTAAATTATTTTTTTTTACAGCGATCACAAGGATCTGGAATCCTCTTTCCCAGATATTCTTAAATCTGGAAGGCATTTCTGCGCCGCTCGTCTGGGGTGTAGAAAATGTTTGGAGCTAGAGGTTAAGTTAGATGCGTTGCGTGGGTACTCTAGGCTCCTGGCGACCCTATTTATCTGTGTGATCCACTTTTGGGATCATTAGGTTGGGGTGCGTTGCAGTTTTTGTGCGACTCCAGCCAGGATTGCCAAAAACCTGTTGCGTTTTCAAGTACATGGAAAAGGTGTTTTCTGCTCTCAGGCTTCAACTTGCAATTGGGAGTGAATGAACCAAGTAAATTGCCCAGCATCTGCAGAGAAACCCAGCCGGGACGTCTGGTCATCTTTGGCCACTTTCTTCATTTGAATTTTTCCTGAAAGTAAAAGTGTGAGAAAATATTTTTATTTTTTGTTTATATTTAACAATTTCCTAAATCAGACCAGCAGAAAGACCCACTGGCGCCCCCAAGCAACCATCAAGGAGAAACACCTGAGATATTTTGAAACTATTTATGCATAAAAAATTGAAGTGTGGTTATTAGTACTTTGTTAACATTAAATGCCAAGCATTGCGTGTTAAGGTGGAACATGTTGGAACTGATGAATAAGAAAGGCAGAGGATTTTATGACTGAGATGTTTTTATGTGTCTTATTTCTTCTTATACGAGAAGAGCGTGAAACGTATTGCGAAATATTGAGATGAAATTGGTTTAACTGTCGATCCGTTCAGTCCGTGCTAAGTTTTGGAGATATATTTCCAAAACGTGTGTAGTATTTGACAATATTGTATTATTATGCGCTCTTTGAAAATCTTAAAATTATTTCTGGATAATTTTAGTTCTGTTTGTCTTGAGATAAATTTCAGGGAGGATTCAAATTCTTGTTAGCTTTGTCTGTGAAATATATATATATGTATGTATAATCGTGTCCGTCAACAGATCATTAATATTCAGATGGCATTGGAAGATCTCCTCTACGGCCTGTTTGATAGCGTTTTGAACTTGATGTGATTCATTATATAAAGATAGGGTAAGACCTGTAGACATCCATTTGTAGTTTCATTTACTTTTCAATCATTTGGTGGAATTTATTTTCCATCTGTGCTTATGAGAGAATATTGTTTTGTTCCGTTTTATTATCTATTGGATTATTTGATAGAACAGAGTTGATATCTTCGGCTCTAGAAACTATGTTTGTAGATGTTAATTTACTACGTATAAGTCACAATGAACATACTGCTGCTGCTGTTCTATGACCTTGCTTTCTGCAAGTGGCGCAATATTTTCTATATTGTGAAACCTTACATTCGGAGCTCAAATGTGATTCTCTGCATTTAGAACAGGGTGGTTCATTGTTTCATGACTGTCAATCGTGGTACTGGATGCATTTTTGACAAGGAAATGAACGCGCTGCAGTTCTAGATTTTTCAACCTTGTATCGAGTGTGTCCTATCGTAAGACCATTTGTGATAAGGAAACTTAATAACTAAGGGTCCTTAGTGAACAGTCGAACCTTGGGTAGCGGGAATTTTGTGGTTCCTAATATTGATAAAGTCGGTAATTGGAAGTACGTCTTTCAGTAGCTTTTCATTAAGATCATTTACTTCTATGTTTATCGGAAGATTCCTTATTACACAAGTGAAAGTTGTCATAGTTTAAAACTTCTGAGATGGAGAACGGTTGGAGTCAAATTCATTAATGGTGGCTTCACGGCCTAAATCTGCGTTTACAAATAGCTTCAAAATTTCATTTTTGTCTTCTTTAGTGTTATAATGGATTTTAACGCCACAGTTCCTTTCAGTTGGTAAGACTGCCATCTCAATATTTGGCATCCTCCCGGTTATCATCTTATCGAATCGTAGCGGATCGGTGAGCTCCGTTTTTAGATTTTGATGACAATATAGTGTGCATTCTGTAGACTCGTATTTTCGACATAGGTTGGTGGCTGAGCAGAATCACCAGATGTATCAGATGTACCTTTTTCTTTGGATGCTGCATCATATGTAATTTGATTGTCTGGTAGATTATTTTCATTTTCACTTTCGTGGTCACTGTCAAACGATATAGAGGTAGGATTATTTATATTTTGTAAAAGCTGGTCTTCTGGAAATGTAGATATTCCTATAGAGGCATGTGGTCCAAAGTCTAACTCCCCGAGTTGCTTGAAAAATATTTCAGCATCTTTCATTCAACTGGAATATATACTTACTCCAGTCTTTTCTTTATTACCAGCTACTGCCATTTTTGCTACTTTCTTTCTACTTGTCAAAAATGTTTGTAAGATTTTAGGATTCCATAGGTATTTGTAAATGAGATTTTGGATAAAAATGACAGGAATAGGATCTGATTTGCTAAGTGAACTTGTCTATGTGGTGGAATGAGAAGGTGAAGGAGTTCCTGTAGTGGTTTGATTTGTGACGATCTTCCATTCTTCTGTTACAATCTGTTCTTCTCGTGTTTCTCCAGGAAGTTGAAAAAAGTCATCGCTATGAGTAGAGGAATCATTGTATTCTGCATTACTTGTTTTTCCTCAGAATCAACGGATTGAGTAATATTAGCTGGTGTATTGTAATAGCTGTTGTAATATAACCCTGTTGTTTACTTTGGTTATTGGATTTTTCGGGTTGATCCGTACTTTTCTGAAAATGTACTTATGTAATAGGAGAATTTTGTGAGTTTGACGAAGATTGACTCTAGGTTGTCTTCTTGTTCAGGTTTCTTGAATCTTTTGTATAAGGTGGAGGAGTACTTGCTTTCTTACTTTTTCCGTTTTTAGTTCTGCCCATATTTAGGAACGAAATATGGTATTTGAAAAGAACTAGACAGCATGTATAGTTAAAATTGTATGGAGTATGTTTACTTAAATTTAAGCTAGGAAATCTATCATATCTTTAACAATTATTATTTACGTAAAAGGAGTGTAAAGTTATTTACCGAAATCCTTATCGCAAAGTGGCCCTAGAAACACGATCTGCCCCGATTGGCACAACAAGCTTTTAACCTGGATTTGTATTGAGAAATATCTCTAACCCTTCTCGTACCAAACTTAAGAATATACGCAGATTACCAAGGTGGCCACCATCATCATTATAAGCAGAATTAAATACACACATACTTTACCAAGCTGGATACAAATATACCCACCATCATCATTAGCGACGTAATCATATAAATACAACTTCGATTTCCTTTTATTTTATAATGATATTTTAGAACGCCTATTTGACAATGTAACTATAGATGAACCCCCAACGATAAAGTTAATGCATACAATAACTAAAAAAACACAGCTCTGATGCAATTTAATTGTACCCAGATGGTACGAGAAGGGATAACTCTCAGCTAATAGATTAGACAACCCTATACTATATATTTCGAGAAGGGACTTTATTTATATGTTTTTGTTTATATCATATAAATTTTAATTTGAAATGCATGTTTAGGACAATTAGTTCATCCGGAGAACGCCTCACATAAGTCTATCTCGTTGCATTCCCAGCGCTATAACCAGTCAGTGGATGAAATAATATAACATTCATCCCATTATATCTCATTCCTCTACATTTTTGAAAGGGCATGAGGAAAAAGAGTTTGAGAACATAGCGTATTTCCCTGCAATTGCCAAACGATGCTTGCCTCTATCGATTATTAATGGCTTACACGAATGGTTTTCAGCCGTCCATCTGCACAATTATTGTGCCTACTCTAGGCAAATCAGTTATTTGACAGTTGTTTTGTTCATTTCGACAGTTTAAAAAAATGAGATAATGTTTTATATTTCTGCTGCAAAACAAATAAATCTAAATATGTGGTGACATCTTTCGAACGTCAAATAAACCTCTAATTTACTGGCAACTTCCCGGTCTTTAAGATGTTTTAATATATTTTGACTCTCCGTGAGTATTAGAAGGCTGAAAATAATTGCTTTACAGAAAGGAACATTACAAACAGCATGGTCGATGTTGTTTTTTATTGTCATACGAGAAGAACTTAACTAAATACCGAAAACAATAGCTGTAGTAATCGATATATTTCGTTGTAAATGGCATTATAATAGCATCGTTACTTAGCAGGTTTCTAATAGATTGCAAAGACTTTATGTAATTTAACAGTTTAAATTTCATAAGTAAGTCAAAATATAATCACATCTGGATCTATATGCCATAATTGCCTGCTTGTTAGGTTGCTAAGACAAAACAAGATATGTGGTCACAAAATTTCCCTCAATTGTAATAAATCCCAATGACCTAGATGCTGGAACAAGTTTGGATTCGGCTACCATTAATTTGGTTGCACTACAGATAATATTGTACGTACTCGAATCATACGCACTTTTAGCCTATTTAGAGCTCAAAATTAGACTTTGAAAGCAAGCGATATTAATTTCCTAAACACAATAAACGTAAAGAAGTGATAATATTCGAGATTAAATCTTATGTAAAATACCAATTTGAATTAATCATAACATGCGCAAGGAATAATATCTATAACCCCTGTAAGTTACACAGCGATTATTTACGCTGAGCACTTGATTTAGGCGAAATTTTCAGTATTAAAATAACACATTTCCACTTTCTTCCTCAGTTTGTGGGCATTTACAGAGAATATGGAAATTGGATCTCCTTTACTGTTTAGGAAATAAGAATGACTATCCAACAGATAAGTATAAGCCATATTGGATGGCTCAGTTATAGTTCACATGATACCTCTTGGAGATGCAAAGACTTTTGATGAGTATGCAGAGACATTTCTCAATATCATTTTCGAGAACACGATGTCGTAAATGGTACTGACATTATCTGGGGTGTGTATAGACCTGATAGTTCCAAAAACAGATACCAAAAGATTTGGATATTCTTGACATCGATATTGTGGAGCTATCACTGAAAATGTTCACTCGCTTACAAACAAAGATTTAGCAGGTTTCATTAGAAACTAACCATCCTGAATAATCAATTTCGATTGATCTTTGCTTAGCAAGCTTCGAGTAGCGAAAGAAGCTATATATCTTTAATGTATTCAACATTCACCGGAAGTGGCATAATCTTCTCATTTGTTGGTCATTGCAAAACAACTTCATCTGAGAAACTTACCAAAAATCTCTCAGAGATCATGTACACTTTAGATCCTGCCCCAATGGTTTAAATAATTTGAGGTTTAAATGCAAGAGATGGATAAATTTGTAGTTTTAATGTGACAAGTCACAAGCTTTAGCACCGTGCCCGATATATAAACAGTTTATTAGAATATTTGGAAATCATTATGAGAAACTGTCCTGTTATTCTTTTTCAAAATTACTCAATACTTACAAAATTGTTAACATCCACGGCACTAGGACAATGTAAATGTTAGAGAAAGCAAATTCAAAGAATCAGTAGCATAAAATGTATAAATACTACATAAGTTTTGAGAAAGTAGAGAAGATACGTAAATAAAGAAGAAAACGGAAAAGGTGTTATTTGTTAATAGTTGCTTGCATAAGTTTTTGTACTACAAATATTAACGAAAAGAAACGTGAAAGGAAAACAATATGGAAAGAAGAAAATATTAACGAATACAAACTTTTTACACTACTGAACAAAATAAATTATATTGAGTAACAAGCAAAAAATCTATGAACAAGAAAAATAAATTGGGCTTTTTAAAATACATTTATCTTGGACTGACAGGGCCACATTATTATGAATAGATAACTGGATAGCATAAAGGATATGTTAAAGCTAATTTACATATTCATCGACATTTTCAACAGCCTTTAAAGTTTCAAAGAATTTTTTTAATATAAAAAATTACAATAAAGTCCTAATCATAAATAATGTCGAATCCGAGCGTAGGACTTCAATGTGGTTGAGAAAATTATAATGTTATTTTTTCTAGGTTTGTTTAGTATCGAATAACTTAATAGAGTGCACTGTCAACACATAAAAACTGTTGTACAGGCCAAATAAGTGTAGCACCTCAGTATTGTTTCTAAATTAAATATGTACATAATTGTTTTGTTTAAATGCGGAGGATTAGTATTTCCCCTGCTAAAAGATGGTAACAAATCTTACCACTGCATCTTATTTCTTCTAACGAGTTATATATCCTAAATGAATAAATAGGAAAGTTGTTTAATTATTTCTGTGGTTGAGTGTTGGCTTGATTTCAGATTTAAAATAATTTAATGTTATAAACAAAAGTAATTAGGTATGATATAACTTACAATCATTTTAAATTTGTCTTACAATTAGCTTATGGCCAGTATTTGTGCAGCATCTGAGCAAATTCAGTTACATGATTTCGTACTCTGGGTCGCATGACAAAGACATATTTACATGTTAATGCAAATTATTTAGATTATATTTTTCTTATTTACAAACAATTTCACTGTTTTATATTTAATATATTCCTTTACATGATACGCCTTTTGTTTAATATATTCCTTTACATGATACGTAAACACCCTTGAAACGGTTGAAATGTCCAAACCAAGGTTTCAGAAAGATTTTTTTATTGTTTTTTTTTATTGTATATATTTGCCATTTGCTCCTACATATATGATAACCATTTAATGAGCAACTGGAGAATAACTACTAATTTTTACTTAATAGAGAACGCATTATCCAGAAAGAAATTAACTTCCGTTTATTTATGTTTCTGTTTTTAGTGTTCTGTGACATCGTCGTAGAATATGACGAATCTTTCGGGCGGTATGAAAAAAATATGGTTTCGTTTATAGAAAGCGATACTGTTGAATGAAATTGCTTTGCTGAGTATATACATGGTAAGTAAATAATTAAAATGCACATTAACCTCTCACGCAGAGTAGACATGTACTTTATTATAAATTCTCCCAAACTTCATCATCTCAGTGTACTTTTCCTTCTTCAAAAGCAAGTGTGAGTACCAAGCTTGGGAAGTCCTTAAATCATGAGAGCTAGATATATGTGGATACTAGTTTCCTTACTGATATCAGGAAGCTAATTAGCTTAGTGGCGATCACTCGGTTCGGAAATATTCACAATTTAAGTCCCTTTACACTTGTTACGCTGTGCCAAAAATAGAAGCAATGATTGGACTGTTGGTTTGCACCTTACTGTGTCACCACAAATGTGTAGTATTGTTGTGATATTTATCTTATTTGAAAGACAACACATTCAGAATTTGTTTAAAAGTGAGGAAAGAATTACGGAAATATAGAAAAATATATATTCATATGCACGTATTAGTAACATTTGGTAACACTGAAGCTTGTCGGGAAGTTTTCAATGTTTCTGGAAATTATTGCTTACATCAATTGTTGGTAACCTGTTTCAAAATACAAGTAAACATAATTAAGGATCATAAGATGAATAGGACAAACGGTAAGTCTGCTACTTTCCCCAGTGTCTTTTGACACGATTTAATTATCGAGCAACTTCCAATGTTTACGGTCAAACCCCGAAATAAATCTAGTAAGGCACATCTTATATTTCCTCATATAGGTTTCAAAGCTAAATATCCTGGCAGAATCTCTGATGGCAATTATGGTGGAGAAACACAAAGTTACACAGTAATTGAATAACACAAGAAGTAATCTTTCTCTCTCTATTTCCACGTACTTCTAAACAACCTCAAAAGTATAACTAAAAGTGAACATATGAATGTTTGTCTTTATAACTGTGCATAACACTACTATTATTAAGACTCGCGTAGAGTAAGAGCGTATCCACCTACACAGCATCGTCTTAAAGTAAATGGGGTACTTTGAAGATACATGCTTTCGGAAAATAGTGAAGGAAATATATGACTACGTGGAATAAAAGTTGAGTACTTAAACATATAATGATGTTTTTTTCTCTATTTTGATGAAAACTTACTTACGACTTTACTCAAATAGCTTATCATACACCACATATTAATAAAACGTTAGTGATCGCTTAAAGAGAATTCTGAATAAGCTGCAATATTCATAAATTAAGTGTTAAGATAATGTAAAGACTCAAATAAGCACTGCATCGAATCTAAGAGTAAATTTATTATGCTACCCAAATTTGTCTTTTGTATTTTTCTTAATTTTGTAGGTTTATTTTTCAAACCTGCAAGAACACATTTGTTATATAAGTTAACCACAATTGAAGGCATGCAGTTCTGCCGAACATTTTCAAAAAACCATCAGCTTATATTTTGATCTGAAAAATAAACTATTTTAAAATTACCTTTATTTACTGTACTTTATATTCAAAATAGTGGCCAAGGTATTTGGGTTCAACATAAAATGTATATTACCACATGTGGAGCAAATGAGAGAAGTGTTATTTTCTGTTTGTAAAATTGCATAATAATTACAGAATTGCCAGCTTAACCATCGAAATAAAATAATAGAAATCACAAAAAAGTTTATAACTTTGGATATTTTCAGTGTCTAATCATAAAAAAAATGGAGAAAATATTGCTAAAATATTTTCTGATAACTATTTTGTTATAATGATTTAGAATTGCATTCTACGAAAGAGTTTCGTAAGTGAAGGAAACTGAAATGACTAGTTGCATAAAAAAAGATAAATACTAGATAAGACAGGAGAAAGCAGAGAGGAGACGAAAATACAGAAAACGTTGTTATTTGTTAACAGTTGTTTACATATTATTTTTGGGCTGAAAAAATTTAAAAAAAAGAAACCCGAAGGAAAAAAGGTAATGAAAGAACACAATATTAACAAATACAAATTCATTGCACTATTAAGAAATATAAATTATATTAAATAACGAGCGAAAAGTCCACGATCACTAAAAATAAATTTGGATAATCTATGTTGGATTGCCTCCAGCGACAACAACTGTTTGGATAATTTGATAATTATGTTTGAATA
>JAGDQP010035859.1:0-19358 GCA_022664845.1 Lepisma saccharinum | reverse complement strand
CACTACTACCGACAACGAGTTGTTCCTGTAAACACGAATGTTTTGGTGATACTAGCGCCATCACAACAAATGCATTCCTAGCTGCAACAGACTTCACTTCTTTTTTCTATTCACAAAACAAAACAAAAAAAAAAATATTTATTTTCTTACAGGTATTAAATAATATATTGAAGCTTTACACCTTAATCATTGGTTTGTCTCGAACCTTTTTAAAGCGAGAAAATAGAAATGCCAGATTAGCTTTCTATTTCTTTTACTTTAAAACGCAAACGTTTTCTCTTCAATATATTTTGTGTCAGTCAAATGTTGCCACAGTCTCGACACACACATTTCCGTAACTCACTACAAAATTTCTTATCAAATACAGCCTGAAGCAAAGAAAAAAGAAGAAGAAAGTTGTGCTTTTGATTCAGTTCTGCTCAACTGAGCTATATGTGCAGGTCTTGGTTTCAAGACGGGTGTGTAATGTACGCTGTTTGTAAGAGAAAACTCACAAAAGAAACAACCAATTGCACAGCCGTCCACTGTCTTTATCAGGTGACTGATAGATAGGTTGTGTGTTAAATCGCCTTTTTATTTTTTAAAAAAATCAAGACTGTTCTTCCAGTAGGATCTTTAACAGCAAGCAAAAGCTTATAACCATTTTTTACATTTTAGAAAACAAAAAGCCAATTAAATTCAACGGTGAAATATAGTATTGAAAAAAAAACTTGGAGTGTGAGCATGAAGGTAAAGCGTGAGTCAAGGGTGAAAGCGGGACCAGTTGGTAGAGTGCTCACCTATGGCGCTAGGGGTCCTCGGATCGATCCCTGCTCATGCCATGTGAACAGTGTGGAAGACAACACCTTCCCGAATCATTTCCCCTCCTATCTTGGCCTGAGCCTTACATGCCTAAAGGTCATAAATTAAATTCAAATTCTAATTGACTGAGGCCCAAGTTCCAGTATAAGGGTGAAGCTAAGATCGTTGTTACACTGTCGAGCTTGCTGATCAGATTGCTCCACAGAGCTTCCTCGACGACACTGATGAACATGCTTGTCGAGGAAGCTGATCCGTAAGCTCCATAGTATAATAGCAAAAAATTCGTCAAGCTTCCTCAAGGGCAGGCTCGTCAAGCAAGCTGATCAGCAAGCCTGATACTGTCATAGTGCAAAGTATACTCGTGCTTTCTGGACAGCAAACTCGTCGAATAGACTGTTGAGCAAGCTGATCAACAAGCTCGATAGTTTAAAGAGGAACCTCGCCAGGTCCAACCTCAACGTACTGACCTAGACCTCAAGACGAGTGAGGTTCAGGTCCGGTGTGGTCGAGGATCAAGTTCCATCATGAGTTTCAGGTCGAAATTTTATTTTGAGGTGGATGACACCTTCAAATTTGGCTTTGGGTCCTTCCCGCATCTTCTCCCCAGCCCTATCTTGACCTGAGCCATAATTTCATCAAGGTCATAAATTAATTCAATTCAATTCGAGCATTTTGACTATGAGCTTCTCCTGAAGTAAATTAGTGGGACGATATATTTTAACAGGCTGGTTAAAATGCTATTTGAAAATTGAATGAAAATATTTTGTTTAATTGCGTAATAATCAACATATTATTTTTTTAGCAATATTCTTTTTGGTTTGAACTTCGGCCTAGCCTGTCTGAGAGATGAAGCCTCTCGGCGATTACTTCTGGGAACAATGGTGGTAGTGGCCACGGTGTTAGTTGAGGTACTATCGTGTCATTTGACTAATTTACTAATTCAATTGAGGAATACCCTGGACAACATCAATCAGGATAGCCGGCAGATTGGATCGAACCTGCGTGTTTTCCCATTGCCTATCCCAAGTGCAGGACGTAACCGACAGAAACACGGCGGCGGTGACAAAGACTTATGGGTAACGAAAATAAGTCAGTAGCAGAATTCAGTATTCTGTTGTTATCAGAAAACGGGTAATGTCCTTTTCAAAGCTGTGCCTCAGAATAATAATATTCTGAACTGTTAAAAATTGCCGATTTTTTATTATTTTTTTTGCGTGGACATAATACTAATGTAGATTGTAGAATTACTGATATCACTGAATTGATAACTACACACAGGTCCTCAGTACAATAGAATTAAATTAAACTTGTTATTAATTTTTGACATAAATATACTGTCTGTCCATATGTCTGTTACACATAGTACGTCCATATAGTGTAATAATCTCTAGTCGCGGGCTGTGTGCAATCATCACAAACTACGATTCCTATTACAAAACTTAAGTGTTCTGTACTTTTTTTACCAGTAAACAATTTAACTATTTATGTTTATTATTTTGGAATCAGTATTTTCTATTTGACAGTCGAGTACGGCTAGAAAGCTTGCGACAGCAACTAATTCGAAGGGAACTCCATGGCGCGAGCAATTCGCACTGTTTTGAAAAGTTTCGTGTTGAAATGCTAAATCTCAGACGAAAATATGCTGCGGGAGCGCCGAAGGAACCAGATACAGCGTATCACATATGCCAACTCGTACCTTTTGCGATAAGAGTAGCTTAACAAGTACTAAAATTAACACCAGAACATTGTTCACTAGTTGTTGTAAATATTTATTTGTAAATCTACGGTCAATTAATCGAACGAGCTGGCTAATGCGCTGGTCTGGCGACTAAAGGATCGCGGGTTCGAATCCCGCTTCGGGCATGGGTGTGATTTTAAATGTGTTGTCCGTAGTTCGGATAAGTAAGATAAACGCAAATTAAAGGTCCAAATTGTATAAATAAAATGCAGTGTGTAACAGGAAGTTAAATAAGTAAGTTTTTTAAAAAAAAGTTGGTAGAGCGCTTACCTCTGGTGCTAGGTGTCCTCGGATCGATCCCTGCTCATGCCATGTGGGCTTTGTAGTGGACAAACACCGTGTGCGTGGGTTTTCTCGGAGTGCTCCCGTTTCTTCCCCTTTCTTCATTCCATCATCCGTACGGTCTGAGACATAATTGCCTAAAGACCTTAAAGAAAAATCAATTCAATTCAATGAAAATAAATTTGTTAACTTTATGCAGTATCATTATCACAGGAATATTTTTCCATGTCTCTTCCCTGCTTGTAACCTACAGATACATTATGTTTGGCACTTTATGGCTGAAAATATTGTAAGCGCAGGCCCTACCTTATTGCCCTGTTACGGGATTACAAAATATCAAACTTCACTCCACTTGTTTTGTTCGCATGCTTTCCTACACTTGCACCGAGAGGTTATAACTTAGTTAGTAGAACGGTTACTTACGAATCGGAAGGTCATGGGAATCATCCCTGTGACCGCCCATCCTGACTGAGAATTTTCAGGTATTTTCCTCAGTCACGTCAGGCAAATGCAGGGATGGTACCCACTAACTAGGTCCTCCCCGACTACTTTCTATCATCCTTTCCCCAACACTATCCCTAATGGCCATAAATATTTTTAAAAAAATGTCCACGCCTGTAAGTTTTGTGGCAATAGTGTGAATACATGAATTTGCCAATAATCAACCACAAACACAGAAATGAATGAAAGCGAGTCGCTTCCGGAAATACAAAATCGCTGATCTATAAAAGCATCTTCGAAAATTTGGCGTTTTCCTGATTCGCTTTCGAGAGCTCTTCGTCGGTGAATACAATTCAATTTTTTAACGTGCAAAATGTTTATCTCTCTTTCTTGTGTTCTTCCGCTCCATACCTGATTCTATCTCAGAGTATTTTTCTTTTATATGATAGTATTATAAAATTAATGAATTACAATCTTGAATGTGGTAATTGGATATAAAATTTCTTAAAATATACATGTCTATTCGTTTCTCTCTGCTACAAGTAATCTATTTGAAATATAAACTTGTTTTATCTCAAATTTCTCTAAGTGATTCTAACGCCTGTAATTTATATGATTCCACAATACACGTTCTCATTCTTTTCTCTGCAAAATGCATTTGGAGGAAGAATTACATATCCTAGAATGATAAGCATTCAAGGTTATCCACTAATCAAGTTGGGTTGCATATTCAATAGGAGAACACTACCACAATTCATATAGCTGAAATTAGCATTCAAGGGGGTCAAAAATATATGCTCGCGATTGTACAATGGATCATCCCGTGCCAGAAACCGCAACAGTTTATAGAGGTCTTCGGGGTAAAACTTTGGGGATGATCATGTTACAAATTCCACTTTGTCTGGTATTGATAAGTTTCTGAAAAAGTCGTCGATTCGATCTCCGTAGCAGTACTTAAATTACTTGAACATCGAACATTCAAAGCTGCATACATTAAATTAAGACAAAACATTTACCTGACTGCCACATCTATCATTAGACTTCATGAGGCGAGTGAAAAGGAATAAGGTAAGGAGATTCAAGCTCTCCAAAACTACTTTCTGCGATCCTGGAGTGTTCCGAAATTTCAACTGGAATGAAGTTGGAATAAAAATCAGTAGCGATACCTTAATCACCGACTCGACGGAAAATCGAATTATATTTCGCTGGTGATATAATCCTGTCTGCTTCAAATGCAGAACTACAAATCAGAATGGAGGAGCTGAGCAACGAGAGTTCGAAAATACACTTTAAAATGAATTTGAGTAAAACAAAAGTAATGTACAAATAACATTCTGAAAAGAACGAAATAACATTCACGGAGAGACAATAGGCATAGTTGATAAGAGTGTGTACCTAGGGCAGCTCAGAACATCGAATGCCAAGTTGACGGATGAAATAAATAGAAGATGAGAAATGGCGTGGAGCTCGTTTGGAAGACTATATATATACAATTCATTTTCAAAATCAAACTACCAATGTGTCTCAAGCGTAAAGTTTATAATCAATGTGTCTTACCTGTGAAATTTGGACATTGAATGCGCAAACGACTCGAAGATTAAGAGTTACACAAAGAGCAATGGAGAGATGCATGGTAGGAATAACTAGGAGGGGAAGGAAGAAATATGAATGGATTCACTTGCAAACAAGGATAGAAGACGTAATTAAGATTACGAAGGGTACAGAGTAGAGATGGACCGGTCACATCGCTAGACGAAAAGATGTCAGATGGACGACTAGTGTTTTTCATTTATTTTCACGCATAACAAAAGACCTGGAATTGGAAGATGTCCAAATACAAGATGAATATATGAAATCAAGCGTTTATCAGGAGTTGTATGGACGGTGATAGTAACTGATGGACAGAGGCGGCGTTAGGTAAGCGCGGGGCCTAGGGCAATAATGACCCCGCGGGGCCAAAGTACAAGTAAAAATGGGTTACATGCGTAGGACCAACACGGCGTTTGACCAACACGGCGTTGAACCAACACGGCGTAGGACCAACACGGAAACAAGACTGCGTTGGACCAACACGGCGTTTGACCAACAATAATATCCGGCGTACGACCAACACGGTAAAACACAAATCTTGATAATAATAAAGTAATTGTGAAATAATAATTTTTGTAAAAAAACTGTATCATGGATTGGCACCGCGTAAGGCTAACACGGCGTTGGACCAACAATAAAATTGACAACGCCCTAGATATATAAAACCTAAAAACATAATAAAACGTAGGACCAACACGGAAACAAGACTGCGTTGGACCAACACGGCGTTGGACCAACACGGCGTTAGACCAACAATAATATCCGGCGTACGACCAACACGGTAAAACACAAATCTTGATAATAATAAAGTAATTGTGAAATAATAATTTTTGTAAAAAAAACTGTATCATGGATTGGCACCGCGTAAGGCTAACACGGCGTTGGACCAACAATAAAATTGACAACGCCCTAGATATATAAAACCTAAAAACATAATAAAAAATATTATCTTAAATTATTTTTTTACACCAGGGCAAAATCCTGTGTTGGTCGAACGCAGTGTTGGTTCAACGCCGTGTTGGTCCAACGCCGGTACTACACTCCCGAAGTACCGGCGTTGGACCAACACGGTGTTCGACCAACACAGGATTTTGCCCTGGGGTGTTGGTCGTACGCCGGTTCTTGCTGCTTGAGAGGCTGTTGGTCGTACGAAGTGTTGGTCCAACGCCGCATCCCCGTAAAAATCGCTGAGCGTAGAAATGTTACAACTAAAGCCGATAAAGCAGTAAGCAACTTCCCCCTAAATGCTTCCTCTCACTTCTTCCTTTCATTCCTAACCCTAAATTTATTACTAAATATTCTCTTTTTTAATGAACAACGGTTTCTTATGAAAAGAAAATCCGACATAATTAATTTAAAGAAAGTACAATATATTTTAAAAACGGCATTGCTAATTACAAGAGCTTCTTTATTCATTTCTATTTCACATTACATTTCGCATGGAAACTATACAAACTAGTTTATTTGTAAACTTTTTTTTTACAAATCAACTTTTATATCATTGAGTAAGAAAAATATCAACTCGGAACGCGGGGCCTCCCTAAGCGCGGGGCCTGGGGCGGTTGCCCCAGTTGCCACCCCCAAACGCCGCCTCTGCTGATGGAGATCTGTGGAAAAGAATGGAGGAGGATTTCATCCAGCAGTGGATGAGAAAACGTCTGAATTTGTTGATGATGATGATGACTTGGAAACCAACCATCAAGGAAAATTTCGCAAAGAGGATTAGAATTTGACAAGCATGTTTAATGATCGTGCACTGCAATTTATTTGGACAATATAGTAATATTTTACTTATCTTCTAATACACCTTAACGTATTCCAGGTTATGGTGTTCCCTGAGGGTGAGTACGATCCCTGCCTTGTAATCAGGGATAAGGTTCGATACCCGATGGTAACGCAAGTGGTTCGGAGCCCACTTTGAACTCTAGGTCTCGTCCTTAGGACATCATCTTCATTCCATGGAAAACAATGGCAAACAATCACGGGTTCAAATGGACCTTCGAGTAATATATCACACAATTGTCCTAAACTTAAAACTTCAAAGCAAACGGCCGTAGCTCAGTTGGTACAGCGTTAGAACATTCTCAGCGTAGCTCATTCTGACTGATTATTTCCATTTTTTTTTCTTGGCCACCCATACGCAATGGTTCCTCCTAAGAAGGCCCTTGCAACACTCCGTTCCACATTCTGTCCTGGACAAAGCGAAAGCTGCCTAAAGGCAACAATAAATGCAATTTAATTCAATTTAAACTTAAAATGTATTGAAGTTGAAGTGCGATCTCACGACCAACGTGCTGATAAATTCATATGTATTAAATAATTAGTCAGATTCTCCTTTCGACCTGTATTCAATATTTAACCATAAAAATCTATAATACATATTAATACACTTATAGGGTCTTCTGGCAACATTATATAATATAAGTTTCCTGGAGATGAGATAAAGTGATGAGCAAGGCAGCATTTTAGTAACGCGACATCACAAGTGGCCTGCGCACCCACACTCTGCCTTAGATTCAAACCGGAGCGTGGATCGGATTCCACGTGAATAGTAGATCGTGTCGTAAGCAGCTACATGTTCGATTAGAACGCAAAGAAAAGTGCAAGCTCAAAGGATTTATTCCACTTAATGAAATATTGGATTCACTCAGTGCTAGTTGGATTAATCATGATCTTTTGCGCCTTTTTTAATATGCACGAAAGAGATTTATTAACAATAATATTGTTTACTTTGAAAACAGGATAATTTGTTGACGTTGAAGCGGCAACCCTGGCGACGCGGCACTACAGCAGCTGATTGACTGGCGAGGGAAGAGAAGCTCCCGGACAAAAGGACTGCCACTCTCCGAGAAAAAGAGATTCATGGAACACAGAGTCAGTCAGGGGAGAGCTTTGGTCGCCCAGAATTCAATAATTTGCTGCTGCCGCTACGTTGCTGAATGTTTGGCGGAGGGACCAGGGGCGGATTGGAGAGGGAGGGCACAGCTCACAGACAGAGCGAGATATACAGACAGTTGAGTTCTCAGGCGGTGATCCGACCAAACAACAAAGAATATCTTCATGGCCTTTTCCCCCCTGCCCCCACCAACCGCTTGATTCTGAGCTAAACCCACCCCTCATATCCGCCACATGGGAAACGCAAGAACTAATACTTGATGATGAAGGGAGTCCTATTAAGAATGAGGGAGAGGGGTCACGAAAAAAAAAAAAAAAGAGAAATCTCTCACTTTTTCCCATGAAGCTAGGAAGGAAGCTATACCATAATGAAATATTCTCTGTGTGATATTCGTCAGCAGTCAATGCTGACATTGTGGTTATCACTTTATATCGATCGCGCAAATAACACAAGAAACAACGAAATACAGATATAAGAGGCATCTGATTTACGGATCTTGGTTTTATCTGCATGTGTGCACATAGGGGTAACATGAAAAGAATTCACGAACTCTTATCAGCCTTGATTTACCACCAATTGCTTTTTTGTTACAAAATATATGAAAAGCCTTTATTAACCTTAGTAAAGAAACACGTAAAATGTGTTGTCCTTGAAAGGTGGTCTATCTATATCTCATAAAAACTAACTGAAAGATTATATTGTAAAGATCTTGATAACTTGAATTCAGTTTTGTACTTTTTTTTCTTCTTCTCAGTTGAAAAAGTTTTTTTTTTTTTTTGGTGATTGCTATCTTCGCCGAGTGTCCCATGTCGGTGAGTGAAACACTCACTGCGTTGTAATCAAGAGGACCCGGGTTCAATCTCAGTAGGAAAAACAAAATGGTTTTATCCCACATTAAACCGAAGGTCTCGTTCTTACGGTATCATCTTGATCCATTGAAAGGCAATGGCAAAGCACCATTGGTTCACCTTGTCCAGGAAATTTTGGGTAAGGACATGCCCTCGGGTAAAACGTCTTCATCACAATAACTGATTTTGTACGCTCAACCAACTTCCTTGGCGCTTTGGGCTTTGGTTACCGTCTTCGAAACAGCACTGGGAAGGCAAGCTAGTTCAAGTTCTTCCACCCATCATACCGATTAAGCCTATCCTGAATTTGCCCTTAGTTTCACCAGGCAAACGCCGGTTTGGTAGCTAGAAAAGACCACAGGTAGGCTCTTTCTTTTCTCTGATCCAGGAAGCGTGATAGCCAAAGGACGTCATCTGTTCGACTTGAGACATGCTTAGACCATAGCAGGCCGATAAAACATACAATAAATTATGTTAAATAGAATACTTAACACACTCGTATAAGGTTATTTTATTAATAATAGACCTATTAATAAGCCCCATCGCTGCTAGATAAAGCTATTTTGAGGTTCTGGACTACTCTGTTACGGTCCCATGCCTATCGCCCGTGTTACTATGGTCCTGATTTACCTTTGACGGGGCCCCTGAATTATGGAGATCCTGGACAGAAACCCTTTAGCCCTCTTTAAACCGGATCTGTTATTGATACATAACAGTAATTGAATCAGTCATTTAGAAAAGTTAATTTCTCCACTGTTGATATTTTTCATAATTTCAGAAGGCTATTTTTGCAAAAACTTGAATAAGGTAAAACAACAAAACTAATTAATTAAAAAAAAAAAAACTTTAGTCTTTTGCAACTCTGTTCTCATGATAGATTTTATCAGTATGAGGGAACGTATATTTTATACGAATAGATACTGGCACCATTGGTACCACACCATGCACCTACAGTCTGTAACGGATATAAATGCAGATATGATTTGGATTCTTCGTTAACAGCAGCTCCCATTACGTGTCTCATATTAGATTAGGGAGGAACTTGTAAACTTTATTTTGTAGAGGCCAATTTTAGTAACTTTGACTTCGGCCCGTCACAATTATGAATGCGATGTTAGTTAAGATTCACATCCATGCCGCAACCAGGATTCGAACCGGCTGGCTTAGTGTCCCAACCCACACGGCTATCAGGTCGGCGGCGATTACGGAATTTCTGTTAGTTATAGGGGTACACGCACTAAGTGTTTAAAACTGCTGATTTAGTGGACTAAACTTGCACACAAATGCAATTAGCAAAGACCCTACTGAAAAGGCAAGTTCTAGATATTTTAAAACTAAATACAAGGAAATGTTGCAAAAGGAAAATATTTTTCTATGTTCTTTGCAGACAACATACCCCTAACGGAAGAGGTGGAATTATATCCCCCCAAATCAGGTTGTATCTCTTATTCCTTGGTACCCTTTCACTTATTTTGCATGACTATAAGCGTTTATGAGAGAAGTCACTTTCAACATACTTCACACATGTACCGCTCTGGAACCCTTCGCTGGTCAGCCCTCACACCGTCATAGAAAGAACCGGAAGACGTGAAATGTAAACCGTCTGAAATGTAAACCAGCGGTTGTGATTTTTACTGGACATAGAAATGAAAAGTTAGTTCTTCTAGTAACACTTTTCCGCATGAAGTTCTTGTAGGTGTAAATAGTTCAAGTGCAGTTGTATGATGTTTAACATAATAATTAACAATAATATGTAGAGAGCGGAAGTAGCTTAGTGGTAGGGCGTTGGTTTAGCAATCGGAAGGTCCTTGGAAAGATATCAGCGACCGCTCATCCTGATTGAGATTTTTTCACAGATTTCTTCAGTCACACCAGGCAAATGTCGGAATGATACCTACAAACTAGGCCCTTGCCGAATACGTTCCAATGTCCTCTCTCTCATCCTATCCAGGCCTGAGCCTGAGATGCCTAAAGGTCATAAATAAAATTTAAATGTAAAATTCAGCATTAATCTGTACAAAGACAACTATTTCTGATTCACTTACAATTACACTCAATTTGGAATGAAATTATGATAAGTAGACTGTTTATCTCGTTTTAAACAGTGAATCAGGAAGAGAAGCCTTGGGTAAAAAAAACGAGTCAATGATCAAGAAAATAAAAAAAAAGTTTACATATATACAACTGTAGGTGTTATAAGAGGAAATGCCACTTTTGAAAATTCAAATAGCTCCATTGTGCAGAGCAGCATGTGATTCAATGATTGTCTAACGTGCTCCATGAGAATGAATGATTTAAATAATGAAGAGGTCAAAACAGATTTAATAACCATATGTCATGCAAGCTTATGCATAACAAGCTTGATTTTAACTTGTTTTTTTGTTTGTGTAGTTACAAGTAATATCACAAGCTTGATTCAAGTTTGAAATTAATTGTTGTAAGTTTGATTCAAGCTTAACGTAGACAGCTGTATCTTGGCTGCTAGTGTCGCCAGTGTAAACAAACAAACAAACAAACAAAAATGCCCCACATCGCGTCGTTTTAATTTTTGTTTGCAGCAAAGGTTTGAAGTGTGAAGATTCTTTTGTTTGAAACATTTGCAATTTTATGGAAAGAAAAGAAGCAAAAAGATAATTAAAAATAGCTGAGAAGACTGCGATTAGTGCTTCCTACGTTAATTGAGATCCATAAGGATAGCCCAAGAACAAGAAGCCAGAAGAACAAGATCCAGTAGAGGAGGATCAAAGAGGGTAATGTACTTTCTCATTGTATTGTTTTCTATTTTGACAAGACAATGAGTTAAGCTGCACTTGTGTTTTACTGAAATTACAAGTTGTTTACGGCATAGATTTTTATATTTTGAGAAAATTAGTTTAATCTCGTATTGATAAGCTTGCATAAGAGTATCAGGTGCCAACTAGTAAGCATGTCAAACTTGCAACAAGTTTGTACGACGTATCAATGTTACTCTGCTATCGGTGTATCTTGTCCAACAGAAAAAAAAATAATACGTAACCTGGATGGATATGAGTAGTTAAACTCAGTGCTTGACTTCGTGCTATGTATTCCTCTATTGACAGTTTGTGTAGCCCTAATCTACTTAGGGTCATGTCTAGCACAAGGCAAGACTTTAATTATATCTTTGCGTTCTTATGGGTATGTGTTTTCTGTTAAGAAATAATACAATTTTAATGTTAATTGTATTTCTTGACAAGGAGTGCGCGAAAATTGTATTTGATGCTCTAAACATCCAACAATTTGGCTAATTTAAACCTTACTTATATTCGTGCTCATCACACCAGAATATCGGATTATGGGACAAGCATTCCTGATTTATCTTGGATTACTCATATTGATACACCCGTAACAAAAACCTCAGGAATTGTAGGCAGACCCATGTGACCAGGATATCAGATCACATCACCCAATACTCGACTGTGATTGGTAGAAGAGTTGCTATAAATTTAGGAACACCTGAGTGAGGACCTCTCGATGTCTACAAGCTATAGCTATCGTGCCTAGTAGTACACAGAAGCCACTTCGAGTCCCGAATATTTCTCCATCGATTCTACACCAAAGAAGAAGAACTCAGAAGATTGAAGTCAGGCGCATACACCATATGGCTACATTCAGAACGTCCAGTTAACATCTCAGAGAAGTCTCCAGAACTCCAAGCCAGGGCCGAATTCCAAATACAGCTTGAGGTGGTCTCCATCTATCGACAGCCTGATCAAAGACCGAGTTAGACGAGATCCACTATCAAGTGAGTCTAAGAATTCATTGCTTGGTTTCACTTTTGTTTGTATTGTTTATGTTGGATATCGAGTAGTGTGTCTGTATCTAAGTAATAGTAATGTGAGGGACCGCTAAACGTTTTATATCTGTGCACGTCCTTTTGAGAAATCTTTATTCCCCAATTTCTGTTTCCTTTAGAGAACCGAGTCATATAACTCCTTTAGGTTTAGTTCTCGTAAACTCTGATACTACCGCTCTCCCTAATGAACAACAGACGCCAGACATGTCACTAGGATGATGTACGGTAAAGAATATCTGATTACTAGAAA
This sequence comes from Lepisma saccharinum, assembly GCA_022664845.1. Taxonomy (NCBI): domain Eukaryota; kingdom Metazoa; phylum Arthropoda; class Insecta; order Zygentoma; family Lepismatidae; genus Lepisma; species Lepisma saccharinum. Next base: position 6,698 of record JAGDQP010035859.1, on the reverse strand, counting down.
AAGGAACATTATACATATTTTCGTTATAGAAACAACGAAGATTTACTTGTCCTATAACGTGGGGATACGTTTCCGATACCGCTGGTAAAAATTAATTCGATGGTACCTTCTAATATTGTACCATAAATTAGATTTTTTGAGAGTCGTGTTTTCTAAACTATTTTCGTTTGCTTCTGAATTTATGAGCGCATTCATAACGTGATTACTTACTCTAATCTGGATAATCAGTATTTTTGTTTCCCCCCAAAATTTATTACAGGATGTGTGCCATCCAAATGTTGTCAACGAAATTTTTTACTACACTAAAAATGCTACCTCTGAATTGGGAATACAAAATTGGGATTTTGTTCTCCCAATTTTTGAGAGGCACTGACGAACCGAGGGTTTGATTTAGAGGGTAATAGGTAGTCTAATGTACTCCCAATTTTTAGAATCAGTGACGGGCACAGGAATCCATACTTTACCATCGTTTTTGTTTCTATTAATCACTTCCCTCCCAAGAACTAGGAGACAAAGAACCGCCCCTCTAAACCCAACCCTGGGTTCGTCACTGTATCTAAAAAAAATGGGAGTACAAAATAGAGGTATAATTTCAGGTCAGTGGGTTAGTACTTGTGTATCCAGGTACGAGCAAATAGTACCTAACCCAACGCTGCTAGTATTGGTTGGTAAATTACAGAAAGGCCTTAATTGTATTTTAAACAGTCCAAGCTTATATTTTATTTAAATTACATTTACAGACAGATTCTATGGGCTAGGTCCGTAACATGTGTTGGGAATGAAGTCCTCCTAAGCGAATGTACTTTGCCGGAAACCAGGGAAACCAGGGAGTCGAATTCCGATAATGATTTTCCAGTATTTCCCATTGTGTTTATAGAACGGATCGATGATATTTCGTTTATTTTAGTATAAAAATCGATTTGTGTCTTTAACCAAATGATTAGTCGCTCACGTAACTTCTGGTACAGCAGTTTATTTGTTACTTTTTTCGGTGTAGTGACATAATTAAATTGTAGTACGGCAGTTCGTGTACGAACCATCCTGTATCTAACTTTTTATATAATAATAATAAAATAAAATGATACTGGAAAAACTATTTCATTGTATGTTCTGTAGGTACACTTCGCATCAAAAAAATTGCGACAGCGAACGCCGTGTAGCTAGGCAACCCAAATGGCACTTTCTTATCCCATAATCGTGTATGGTAAATAGTTCTTTCTCCTTCATTCGTTTCGCCCATACTAAAATCAGCAAAAACCATGAGTACATTTTTTTCAAATTAGACATGTATTAGTATCGATAAAACGAAATAATAAAAACGAGATGAATCGATCTACATAAGTTGATGGAGGAGAAGTTTAAATGCACACAATGAAAAATACAAATCGATAAGAGTCTATTAGACACAGGCAGAGAAATGAGAGAGAGAGAGAAAATAAGAAAGAGAAGAAGGAGTACAGATAAAAATATGGAATTTAAACGTAGTAAAAAAAAGAACCTAACATTATAAAGTTCAGCTTCCACAAATCCAACAGCAAGATAGAAGTGACTTTTGGACTTTATATTTTTTCAGGGCTATTGGAATATATAAAGAGTGCATGAAAATGCCATTAAGTCACTTTCAAAATGGAGACCAAACTTGGTTCTCAGATTAAATACTCATGATTTCCAGTCGAACTGAAGAGTTTTGAGACACATCTAGGATAATGTCAAAAGTGTGACACACATGCTTTGTTTGCTCGTGGTTCGTTTGCAAATTTGGTGGGGCTCATTGAACGTACTGGTTCGAAATACATTGTAATCAGAGATTCCGCCAGAATTTTCAGATTGGGTGTGTAAAGTCAAAATTTGGAGGGTGTATGTAGAGTTTTGCACGGTTTCTACCAACTTTTGACGACAAAAAGTCAAAGTTGTGAGTAGTTTCGAAGATTTGGGGCTCACTCCCCCCTCCTACAGGGTCTGGCGGAATCACTGCACGTAACAAACCTAGTAGATAGATACCGTAGACTATATCTTTCATTCCAGAATACTAATGTAAATTGAACATACAAATAGATAAATGATAATTTTTCTTCTTAATTGATATCAGAAAGAGCCAAGATTATATATCCAAACTGTACCAAAATGTAAAGTTACAAACGTTCAAAAGCAAAATTAGCATGTTCCTTATAGGTATAGCAGACATTACATTCCACGTTGCAAACATGAAAAAATAAACAAATTTTGTAGTATGTTGATAAATTATAGGATGGAAACGAAATTTGTGCCAAACTAATATACAAAGAATTCTACACTTGAAATAGCGAAAAAAGGGGGCATTTTCTACTCATATCTGTTCTGGACATGCCACTATATATTCCACCTATTGCGAATATAACGTTCTAATATTTACAAAACTAATGAACTAGTGTTTATAACAATTCGCACAGATGAAATCAACACGGCAGAGCTGAAACGGGTCACCACGGGTGTCGGGGGATGTTGCTCAGGTTTTGGGCTGTGTCATCAGGTTTAAGATTAGAACCCATTCGGACGCGGTGATTCGATTTAGATCTGATAACCCGGAGGTTGAAGGAGATATTTAAATTATTTCATTGAGTTTGAACAGTATTTCTTACAGATGTGACCAGGATCGGAGATATCCCGAGAACATGAAAAATGCAACGCCGAAATACCCAGTTAAATAGATTTTCCAGACCGGGCCAATCGATTTATCGGATTACCGCGTCACTTACATTTGGATCAGGCCCTGTCACGAGGTCATCGAAAGTGGCCCGGAATCGGCTCTGGAACACACACAAAAAGAGAGAGTGTATGTGTAAATTAAGCGAAAAAACAAAGATGAACAGAGAGAGAGAGAGAGAAGAAGAAGAAGAAGTTAAAAACTCAGCGAAGACACGATAACAATACATCAAGAAAGAGGGGAAGAGAGAAAGACCAATGAAAAACATGAAAAGTACATTATCATGATTCTAAAGAACACACACTCTGTTTACTCGGATTTTCGCCACTGATGCCTCGTAAGTTCTCCAACCTAAGATGAAGATCTGTTTGCAGCGATTATATTATGCGAAAAAGATACTGGATGGTGGGGAATCGAACCGATGTTTTCTAAGTGGAAACCTAGCACGATAGCGATACTTCAAAGGTGTCTCTACCCAAAACGTGCTTTAAAAATGTATAATGTTTCTTTCTTAGAATGATAACATGAAAAGTAGATACTTCAGATCAATAACCTGTTTTTAACTGTCCTGGTAAGCCCCAGAGCCTTTATGTGAACTTCTCCAACCAACATTAGTAAGTCGTATTCCCCTATTGTGACTCAAGTATTTCATTCCACAGTCTGAAGGATTCTCCGTTTTGAGTGAGAAGTTATGATCAGGTTCTTCGCGATCACTTTGTAAAAAACTTTGATTTGAACAGGGTTTGAACCTTGTTTTCGTACTGAAAAGTCGAGCACGTTTCCTTTACTTCATCTTGTCGACTGAAGAGAGAAGCCATAAATTACTGTGTTCAAATGCGAGGATAATGTAACATTGAATATATTTGTTACATTTTGTGTGTATTGTGTGGTAAATAAATACATGTGTATGCATGACCTGTTTGTCATGTCAAATTATGAAATGAATATATTTTGGAAGTTTTAGGAACAAATTCTAGTTTATGGCAAGAATTGTCATATTAAGATACGATCACTTATTGTCTTTTATTTTATCGTAAGTAATTTTGAATGAAGCTAACGTCGCCAAAAAAATGTCATTAGCAAATGGAGAAGTTAAAACTTCAATTAAAGTTCTAATACACTTCATACAGTATGACAAGTTGAACGTAACACAAAGGGCCTAGCAGAATAAGGAATTGAAAAGTGTCTCGGAAGAAATCGTGATAAAAAATACTATTATATTCAACATAAAAAATTATAGCCCTCCACCAAATTTCAGCTCAAAAGATGCTAACCTAACCTCAAAATAAATTAAATCGTGTTTTTTGATCGTATAGCGATATCTTGGTCGGTTTTGTACCTACGATGACCTTTTCTTAAAAAAAATTGAAGATGTTTTCAAGCTCTACAAGATGGTAATTGTTTCATTTATGTTGGCGCAAAATTCAAATTTTGACAGAGCTTAGAAAATTTGAAAATTTAATTAAAAAAACTAAGGCAACAGTTGGTTAGAAATAAATATATGTTATGTATTTTTAGTGATTCTATAACCTTCATTTTTTTTTCAAATATTTAAAGTGATAGAACATAACCAAAAAATAGAACACTTGACCGGGCTTCTTAAGTAACACATGTACTGTAAATACAAGTTCGAAAGCACGTTTTCCTAGGTCCCCTTTGTGGACAACTGGTTAAGACGTCGGCTACTTGAGTGAAAGGTTCCGGGTTCGAGTCCCGCCCGGAACAACACTTTTTCTTCTTTTCTTCTTTCAAAATATATTTTTATATGTTCATATTTATTATTTAATAATTGCTAGGTTGTATATACATAACTGATTGCTACTGAAAGCTAGGATTCTTCTGGATGCACACCCAGACCGCATGGGGCGCGCACTCATATACAGTCACTTTATGAATTCTTCAATTTGCGAGCCCCATGAGTTTCTTTTTAATCATGCCTGAACATTTTTTCTGTTTAGTACGAAATGTTTAAGAAAGATGTCTTTACAAAGTTCTTTTCATTACGACTATCTCCACCGCGCAAATGAACAGCACAGAGATTGGTATAACATAAAGATAAAATGAATATTGTGTGTACCAAATAACAGGTGGAAGAGAATGTTAACAGCACTTTTGCGTATACCCACCGCTAACCGGAGGCTGCGCCTCTCCCGCCCAGCTCCCTTCGGACACACCGAACCCCCTTGCACACATCACTCGGTGTGAGTCCAGACACATCCTAGCTTTCAGTAGCAATCAGTTAGTTATATACATCCTAGCAATAATTAAATAATAAATATGAACATATAAAAATATATTTTGAAAGAGCAAAAGATGAAAAAGCGTTGTCCCGGGAGGGACCCGAAACCGGGACCTTTCACTCAAGAAGCTTTTTTACTTGTATTTACAGTGCATGTTTTACGTAAGAAGCCCGGTCACGTGTCTTCTTTTTGGGTTATGTTCTACCACTCTAAAAAATCTAAAAATTAATGGTTATAAAACCACTAAAAATACACTACATATTTTTTCGAGCCCTCTGTTGTCTGAGTTTTGTTCAAATTCAATTTTCAAATTTTCTAACTAACTCTATGGATTATGGAACTCGCAAGTAACAAACGTTCGCCATTGTATTCTATCCTGGGCAACATGAAGCCAGTTTTCATCACAAACACCTACTTCTCGATGATCTCTTCTAATATTGTCCTCCCAACGACTTCTCGGTCTTCCCAATGGCTTACTTCCATCCGGGCTTCCAACCAGGATAGAATATAATCTTCGTTTTCCCCCCATCCGAGCTACATGGCCTACCCGCCTTAGACGTCGCGATTTTTATTATTTTTACATCTGCTGAATCGTACATTCCGTGGGGTTCGTCATTATGCAGTCTCCCCCACTCTCCGATCATCTCGTTCCGTTTCGTCCCGTATTTCTCAAAACCTTATTTTTAAACACCCGTAATTTATGTTCATCTGCTAGGGTCGTACTCCAATTTTCGCAACTGTAAAGTATTACCGGAAGAATAATAGTTTTGTATATTGGTACGTCACCTATACAGTGGCCTTACGTTACCTGTAGAGCTGCCCTGATCAGTTGGTGGAATGGATATCTTTCGTTACATGGATGACGTATACTAAAGTTTACCCGTGTGCGACAGAATGTGGACGAGGTTGGATGGTTAACCAAAGGTGGTTAAAGCCAGCGTGAATATTATAAGTTAGAAGCAATATGTAAAGGATTAGTTAGTTATACAATCTTATATACAAGTAATGTTATATATGGAATTATAAAGGCGAAAGCAGTTAACTAGATGCTAGAACGAACACCAATGGAGAATCAACACCACGAATACTTACAGAATTCGGAATTATGTCTCGTGAAGCACTATTGATGAAGTAATTTGGGAAAGAGAAGAATTAAAGGTTATTTGCGCTGTGATGGAAGTCATAGATATGGAAATGAAAGGGAATGCGCAGCCTCTGATAATGTTTCGTGTGAGTCGTCGTTTGTTCGGTGTAAATGAAGTGATTAGAATGAGGACGCTAGATTACATACTAGACTGCGAGAAAGAACCACGTAATGCAAACTGAGAAAGAGTAATATCTGTGCATGCAGTAGAAATGTTGTTAAAGGCAAAACATGATAATAGTATTTACTGTAGGTGAGATGGTATGAATTCCACGTATTTTCTGTTATAGTTATTGAATGGAAGTTACAAACTCGAAATTGTATGTAAACCTTATGTATGTAAAATTGTATTACAGGTTATGTAAGATGGAACTTAGCGGGGCTCTGTCTCTGCGTAGTAAATATCTCCGAATATAACCCGTTTTTCATTTACGCTATTGTAATTCTTGCAAGAGTGAACACTCTTGGCTAAAGAATTTGGATGAAGGTAGCCCCACTCTTGTGCCAAGGCCAGAGTACCTCCAAGTGGGCATCTTTATCATTATGCACCTCGAAGCAACCTAGCGTGAGGAGAGAAAAGTCTTATGTTCTACAGTCGGTGCTTACAGGATATCCCAGACTCGTCACAGTA
>JAGDQP010035857.1:0-12431 GCA_022664845.1 Lepisma saccharinum | reverse complement strand
TTCGCCGAAACCTGTCGTTCGAGCTTTTTGATGCTCATATGTTGGAACGTGTTACGAAAAGATTCAACTATTGTGAACAATCATAACACAAGCGCTTTATCATGGATAGTAATAACTGAAGACCGGTATAATAACATACCATAACTTTAATTCATTGGTATATGCTATAAATGTACGGAATAAATTTTGCAGTTGATTTCCGGTAGCGCATTAGAATTGGCAGTGAATATAGTCCCAGCAGTACGGATGCCACGAAACCAAACTAACTTTATTAGGAACAAACATTTGTGTACAATGTAATTGTAGATTTCGTACACGTTAGTATGCCTGTACTGCAGAGTTAATACAACAAACTACAGGGTGGGATATAAACGCAAATTTGCACTGAACTTAGCAATAACATTTTGGTATTTGTACTTATTTTATCTCCTGGTCCCAAAACAAGGGAATAGGTTATACCTGCTGTATCATTTACAGGTACTTCTGAAAAGTACCTCCCTGTATATCGTCTCGTAAACAAAGGCACAAACGGGTAATACGAGGTGCATGGACTTGCCCGAACAAATTGGCTGCGTTGCTCTAATTATTTCACTGCGAGTGCCATTCCAACAACAAATTCTTGTCACTTTCAAGTTCTGTCCCATCGTACACTAGTTCCTTCATGTAGCATCACAAGGAATCGATGGGGCTGAAGTCAGGGGAACGAGGAGGCCAGGGAACAGGTCCTAATCTCCTAATCCACAGAGCTACGGGGACTGATATAGGATATCGATACTTATCCAAAACGTATTTATTATAATGCTACGATACTCAGATATAAGTGTATCTCGATAAATGTACCGAAGTTCTATCAGTGCCTCTCACAAAATTAAGGACGCCGATGCGGATCATTCTCAGTAAATTCGTGTAGCATTTACAGCTTGTATGGACGCATTTATGTTTATAGAGGACACCAATAAAGTAGGGTTGACTGAGGCCGCATTCTTATAATTAATTCGTGTGCTCTTCGTATGGCTTTTAACAAACATTGTCAAAACCACTGTTCCTGCCTCCGCATGATTTGCGATTTTGGCCCACCCATTTTCGGTTTATTACACCTAATTCCCTTTGTCTAAATTTGTGAATGAGTTTCACCACTGCACTATGTGTAATAAGATGATTTTCGGGGTATCTAGAGTTATTACTGTGATCGCCTCTCATTGTCATTTCTTGTTAATTTTGTATTTATTGTTATTTTTTCATTATTGCAATCATATTTCTATAATTAACTCTTATTTTTAAATATATTTTATTCTGTTGTAAATTCTAAGGAATAATAAAGATGGCGGGGAGAGATTCTCAACACTAACTCCTTTTAACAAGGGATATATAGCAAAGCACACACACTTATGTAAATTATGACGCAGTCCAATCGTTCTACTTTCCTTTAAGCGGCCATCTTGGCACCAACAGGAAACTGACGCTACATGATTGGTTATACACACAATCAGCTTCGTAGAGATCAAATGATACGTTATTCTACCACTCATATAACTGTTGTTTTACAATATTGCTTGATGGCTTCGCCGAAACCTGTCGTTCGAGCTTTTTGATGCTCATATGTTGGAAAGTGTTTCATTCTAAAAGTACATAGGTTGTTCAAAAAGGGATAGAACAGTGTTGGGGTAATACGTTTCTGCGGTATAGCGACCTTTTCTCTTACCACCAAAAGTACTTAAAGCGTTCAGTACTGGCTGGCTTAATTTTCACTTACCAGTAAAACTTCTTTCAAAATCTATGTAAACTCTTGAACCTTTAACTAACAAAATATCACTTCCCCTGATGTGACTGAATATATTGACGACATTTATGCTTTTTGAAATACGTAGTCTGTTCCGTAAGTGTCTCTCTTGCAAATTGCACACGTTGTAGCTAATTTCATTGTCGTTTTCTACCTACGAACACAGAGATGGATTATTAGCATGTGTGAAATATATGTGCAATTTTCTACAAATGAAAGAACCTCCCATAATTAAATTGGTGTAAGGACAGCGATAAATATAATTACTGAAGTTTCGGACAGACTGATTGTGACAGACCTTCCGGGGTGAGATCACTGGGGATTTTAAGAATCTGTGTAAGCATTCTTTCTAGGGAATAATACAAGAAAAATAATACCAGGTACATTTGTGTTAGTATTGCTATTACCAGATCATAATAATGGAAAATATATTCACCAGTCATCTTGGATTTTGAATGAATTCCGGGTCCTGATCAATGAGATTTTCAATATGTCAAAATACACACATTTAGAGTACAATGAAAACAGAATCTCTAAATATTATGTAGTTTGTCCCAGGTTAAATGTATTTTCCACTTTAATGACTGTACTAGTTCAACTATTTCGATCTACATACCTAATCCAATGAAGTTCTCAATACAATTCTAATGTTCTTTTTTTTCTAATTGGCATTCAGAATTGAAAATTCCTTTAGCTGGAATGGGAATTGAAATATAAGAGGCAGACAAATTAAAACCGAACACCCGCCATAAAACATCCCTCACAAAAAGTTGCCAACACTGTTGTTACGTATTGATACTGTCATCTGTAGGGTAGGAGAAATACATAGTGGAAACGCACAGGCCCAGACAATCGTTTCGTTATTGCTCTGGAGGTGAGCGAAGTGAAAAGTATATTCGTCCAGCATTGGAAATGGAGGCAAGCAAAGAAGCGGAACTAGGTGTGGTTCGTGTCTTGGTGGACGAGGGTGCATCAACACACGATATTCATCGTCCAATGTCTGCTGTGTATGGCGAACACTGTATGTCCCTGACAAGTGTGCACGCGTGGGAGAAGATATTCCTCGAAGGACACACATCGCTGCAAGACGATTCGCTCCCGGAACAGGCCCATCGAGCCATTACCCCTGATGTGATTGCGTGGGTTGATGGTCTGATCCGGGAAAACCGACGAATCACAGAGGATGAAATTCGTGTTCATGTCGACATTAGCCATGGCTCCGTGCATGCCATTATCAAAGATCACCTGCAGTTCCGAAAAATTTGCGCGCAGTGGGTTCCGTATCAACTGACGGAGAAACTAAAGATTGACAGAATGGGTGCATGTCTGAGTCATCTGCAGAGGTATCACGAGTAAGAGTATGCGCTTCTGTCATGACCTGAAGAAAGACATTCGTGGACGTTGGTTTCAGTCGGACGTGGAAGTGCAAGAGTGTGTGAGGATGTGAATCCGTCACCGACCTATCTCTTTCTACAATAATGGAATTGATCCTCTCGTCTCCCAGTGGCATAAATGTATTAACACTTCTGGCAAATTACTTTAAAAAATCCATTGTCACTTTGTAGCGGCTGATCGGTTTTCATTTGACTGCCCCTCATACTTTAACAGTTGGAAAAGCATTATGTGTTTTTTGATACAACGACTTATGACTTCATCCTGTACCTCTTCAATGCAAATAGCAGCGTATCTACTCTACTCTGCTATTTTTTCTATGTAAGGTATCCTTCTTGAAATATTAGATAAAAATCAAAATGATTACACGAATGGTTTTTGAATTGATTTATATGCTTATTCTGTTTGAGCATTGGGAAATTCTCTAAATGGATTTAATAACACCTATTACTGATGTTTGTAAAATAAAGTGAAATTTCAACTTTAGCTCTTAAGTAAATTAGGCCATGTGTAAATAATGCTACAAATAATCGAAATATGTGTGGAAAATCTATAATGTATAAGTTAACGTATAGTTGTAGTAGTATCGTCGCTCAACCCATGCTACTATTCGGTGCCAAAACTCCTAATCTAAAACGCAGAAAATGTATATCTGATGGAGGGAAAATCGAGGATAATATTACTAGTATGTTGTTCAATTTTAAGCGTTGGTTCTCAACGTGGTTTTAAATCATGACCACTAATACTAGTATGTGACTTTGAACACTGCACAACGAAGCGTTTTTCATAGTTAATACTATCCAGTTCTTTGTTTTCGCGTTTATATGAATTATGTCATAATTTAGATGTAATACTCGGCTGAAACATTTCTACTAATAACAATTAATATCTAGAAGAAACGTAGACCCAGTGCTCAACGTATTGGGAATTATCTGATTGAAATTACACTCAACTTTCGGAAGGCAAAAATGATAAACTACTTCCTGATTGCAAACCTAAGGAAATATTATGTGTATGGAAAAATTTAAAAAAAAGTCTAATGAAATAGGAAACACATCGTTTCTATTCTTGTGGTACATTCAAGAAGTCTAATGTCTGTTGAAGATCATTGTGACGATAAGGGACATATACTTTCAAAAAGATCCAACGCTATAGTTTGATATGGGCTCATTAAAGTGGCTCTCAATTTCAAATTTACCAAAATCTGAAGAATTCTCGGTACATATTTGCTTTAACCTAACTTCTCGTGATCTACACAAACTAAGTCTCTACGACGCAAGATTTAAAAAACAATGATTAATTTTATGACACAAAGGACGCTATTGACTCAATTCTATTTTCTCGGTATTACCATATGAACTTTTGCACTCTACATAACTTAAAATACAAAACCATCTTTCTTTGTAACAAATACCGCAAATTAGGTTAATAGTTTCGTGTATTAAATATATTTCAAGTTTGTAGAATAGCGTAACTTTTCGACAAGCTCGGTTTTGGCGAAATCCATTACTTTGATGATAGACGCTCTATTCTACGTAGCAGTTAGTCATGTACTTACTCGAACGATTCACAGTGATTATTAGAAAACGTATTTATTTCATTAATTATAATTTGAGCAGAATAAAGAAATAGTTCTTGTATGATAGCTACAAATCGGCATAGCGAATTAAAAGAAGAAATGTTTAATGACAATTGTACATTTTTATTTTACACACAACTAGATTTGATAAGATAAAATGAATTGTATCGGCGGTAACAACACTATGACCACTCAACTAGAGTTCGTTGTTAAAATTAGCCTATGAATGTTTCAATACACCACAGTAATTTCTTGCAAAAGCACCTAAACAAAAACACAATTCTTGGTTCATCGTGGTTGAATGAGATCCATTTGAAATTTTTGAAGAGGTACAAAACTTGATAAATTATGTCCGTACCTTGCAACGCTTATTGAAACATAGATTCAGAAACTTTATCTAGAAAAGCAATAGCTGATATTAGTCAATATGTTCTTGTTATTTCACGCCTTGCCATGAAAGTGTTGCTATTTGATGAATAATAAGAAGAATACGGTTGGAGGTACACAAGAAATCAAATATGCTCCAAAACGTTAAAAAAAATTTCACATATGCATGCATGAATAATTCTGGCAATGTATTGACTGCTGCAGGGACAATATCTATCAGAAAATTTCCCCTTGTTCCGTTAATTGATGGTTTAAGGTTGAAGTGAAGCAACGACCTGCAGCAAAAAAGGCAGCACTACCTCCGTTTATGTCTAATGCAAATGCAAGCCTAGAGAGTTCTAATTTTCACGGAACAAAGTTTAAAACCAATTCAAGAGTTCAGTAGATGCTGATTATTATGTTTTCTTTATTGTTGAACTCGCTTGATTGTTTTGTAACTATCAAAACCTATAACAATGAAGCTCTTTCAACAATGAACAAAAGAGAAGAAAAATCGGTATTGACCGCACTATTGAATTTTTTATGAACTTTCTTCCATGAATGCTAGAATTCTGTTGGCCTGGATTTGTAGGAGCAGCATTGGAATTTCGTGTAACGATAAACATATATTAGACGTATACGGAGTCAGTGCTGCCATCTTTTGTTGAATATCATTGCTTTACATTAACCTTAATGTAGTAAATTTGGGATGATTTCTGTTTCTGCAATTACTTACCTCAAGCAATTAATAATACTTTGTATTGCAAGAACCAGTGGTGAATTTAGATTTCTTTCAACTGTAAGTAAGAACATAAATCAGTGCGCATTGTGCCAGTCTCAGGGCTTACATTAATGTATACATTCGTAAAATAAGTTTCTTTTTGACCACATAAATATACGAGGTTCTATGCAAGCAGAGAGAACCTCATCTAGGTTGCTTGTGAACTCGTTATTGTTGGTAAGATTGTGTTCGTTAAAATGCATCGACATTATGCATAATATCATCCGCAGTCGCTCTGTTCGTTAGTCATCCGCATGTATCCTCATTTATTAATTTTTAACTTTTTCAATGTAAATGAATTGACTAAGAACCTCATGAGACAGCACATTTGATAAATTGAAAAATCGAATCACAAATCTTAATTAGCAGATGGAAGAATGTTTAGTTTTATTGATAATTTTACAGCACGCGTAGAAACAATATAACTGTTATTAGCACAATGAAATTCTTACAGGCTATGGCAAAAAGATACTTGTTTGTTTTACTTTCAAATGCTGAAACCACTCACCTTAACGGGTATAGACTGCAAATAGCTTGGTATTTTTAAACAAACATTCTAAATAACTTAATATGTTTAAAAGATAGGACTGTGAAATAGCGTATTCATAATACGTTGTGACTGTAGATCGTAATTTATATAAGCCATAAAACAATGTTACTTGTTAGGATGTAGTAGACACGATGGTGTTTCAAATTTCCATAGAGAATTTGGAATCCCTTCAAAATGTTTCCCGGGTTGAAACGATAAACTTTGATTCCTTGCACCCGTTTGTTCCAAATACCATTGAATCTTTGAAAAAATAGAACTGAGAAACATGACTACAATTCCTTCGCCATTTGAATTGTCTTTCTGGGTATGCAACGATAGCAGACTAACTGTAGGGTTTATCATTTTTGACACTAAAAAGTAGTTCCGCAATGAGTAACTGCTACACTTCCTGCATTCTATAATTTTCGCATTAGGATTTTAAATATATATGTTTCCTGTACGCCACTATTTATTAAAGCACAAAATTTCCGTTTAACATAGTATTATTATAATTTATTTTACGTGTCTAGGCCCTGCATAACTCTGAAAAAATAATTTAACAAATATTAAAACAATTTTTTCTACAATCCATACCGTTTTTAGTTTGAGTGTCAGTAAACAAAAACTTTCCCCACTTTTATTTACAAAATTTCAAGTTGCCCACAATAAAGAAGATTTTTCCTGGCCAAAATTGTTTCTCAAGTATCATTATTCAATGTATTACATATTTTGTTTCTAATCTCCAAGTTTAATACTTACAGAGTTATGGGCTTTTGACTCAGTTGTGGGGCGGATCAATGCTGTCAGGAAATTGATTATTTATTTCAAAACGGAGCTTGACCCTCTTGAGTTTTCTCACAAGGCTTAAGTCGCAATAAAAGTCGAGACAGCAAATGAAGAGACCGGTCATCAGGCCGAGGAATATTAAATACCCCCTTCTGAAACTGAAACTTATTTTTATTACATATCGCGTTAGTAAATAATTGAATTATTCAATAGAGATGCAATTTTAACACGGTTGAATTAACATGCTTGAACTGTGTTTATAATATCTTATTATACAATATGGGATTAAAAGTGTCCCGACATCCCCGAAATGTGTGTTTATCAAACAGGACTATCTACCTCGTGGAACATGTTGTCAGCGATCTCGTTAATCAGAAGACAGCGCGAGACAGTAGAATGGGCGATCTGAGAAACTCAAATATTTTCAACGTGTTTTTATAATTGTGTGGTACTTTTGTTAGTAGTTTGTGGGCGAGATTTCCACAATATTGAACATCTCTAGGTTTTTCTTTCCGATGTTAAAGTGAAGTTAAAATTGAAGCAACGTGTACAACCAAGCAGCGTTAAGACCCACCTTCTATGTTGACCTCCAGCGACCGTCGAGTAATAAACAGTGTACAGGGTGTTCGTCAATCACCCGTTGCTACAATCACACAGGAATTTCAGACTACATCAGAAATCTCTCCAAGCACCATGACCGTTCGTCGTGAGGTGCGAAAATTTGGTTTCTAAGGGTCAAACAACTGCCCATGAGCCACACATTACGCAAGCAAACGCCAAATACTACCTCGCGTGGAGTTTGGAGCGTCAACATTGGAGCGTATAGTAGTGGAAAACTGCGGGGGGTGAATCACGGTATACAATGTGACGATCCGATGGTAGAGTGTGGATCTGGCGAATGCCTAGTGAACGACATCTACCAGCCTCTATAGTGTTGACTGTGAAATTCGGCCTTGCTTAGGTTAGATTGAGCTCATATTTTTTTCCTGGAGAGCCCATGTTACTTTACGCGGCAACGCCACCGCACTTCGTTATGTTGAAATTTTAATCACTGTCCTGCTGCCTACCTTCGAAGGCTATTTCAGGAATTTTATGTTTTAATATGACCAAGCACCCGTTAATATATTAGCGATTGTGGGGGAGTTGTTGGACGGCAACACAGTCCCACTAATGAATTCTCCTGCGCAGAGCCTTAATTTGAATCCCATCTCTGGGATGTTTTTGAACACCTATTTTGCGCTAGGTCACACCGATCCACATCGATACCTATTTGCATTTTAGCGCTCCGAAAGGAATGGTATGCTATTCTCTAGACAACTTTCGGACACCTGATTGAAATTATGTTTGGGAGAGTGCAGGTTGTCGTTTCAACTAAGGGTGGACCACCATTACATTGACTGCCCGTGTTTCTGATGAAGGGAAACTCGAATATGCATTTAATTAGATTGGGTCTACATACCAGGGTGAGTCATATGTTCGTAGCGTTGGTTGGCCCCGCCCAGTCGATACCGGAAAACCTTGTGCAACGTGTAGAACAGGTGAAAGTGGTGATGGCAGAAAGAGTGTCGCCTGTCTGTCTGATCACAGCGCTAACGGTGTGTGGGAGGAACTACGCGTTGAATACACAGTTGGCAGGACAATGACTGAGGAGAAACTTGTGTGTCCTGTTCTTCTGCACCATTACTGGAAAAAGGGGTTGAATGCAGCAGCAGCAGCCAAGGAAATTTGTGCCGTAGAAGGTGAAGGTACTGTCCACCCGTCCACAGCTAGAAAGTGGTTTCAACGTTTTCGGTCTGGTGACACCAGTCTCGATGACAATCCCAAGAGTGGACGCCCTGTGACGACGGATATCGATGCCCTTCTCAACGATATTGAAGGAAACCCAGGAACCAGTACCCGTCAGCTGCCAGATGAGGTCCAGACATCACCTACCAGTGTCGTTCGTCATCTGCATCAACTTGGGTTTCGCTCCAGGCAACCGAGAATGGTTCCCCATGATTTGACTCCAGCTCAAACTAAACAACGTGTCACCCTGTGTGAAGAACTGCTTCGAAACCCAACTGACGACAGATTTTGGTGGGAGATCATTACGAATGATGAAAAGTGGATCTTTCTTCGTTATCCTGACACCGGGAAACAATGGCTTCGACCAGGTACCGAGGAGCAGCCAGTGGTTTAAAGAGGCCGCTTTGAAGAGAAGACAATGCTGTGTGTGTGATGGAATTTCGAAGGTCCGGTGCACTGGGAGCTCGTTCCATATGGTCGTTCCGTAGATGGGACATTGTATGCTAAACAGTTGCAACGGGTATACGACATTGTGCACCGTCGTTATCCAGCACTTGTGAACCGAAAGCGACTGCTCCTCCAATTTGACTTCGCTCCATGCAACTGATCAAGAAAAGTCCGCCAGCACATTGCGGACATGGATGGAGTGGACATTTTACCATCAGCCCTCTACAGTCCCGACCTTGTGCCATCTGATTTTCATCTGTTTCGTTCCATGGCACACTTCCTACGTAACAGACAATTCCATTTCGTGGATGATGTGACAACTGGCATTACTAAGTTCTTTGCTTCAAAGCCTTCAGCCTGGTATCGTCAGGGGCTTGTGTCACTGGTGGAATGTTGGAGAAGGACCATACAGTGTGATGGGATGTACTTCGTCGAATAGGCTTCTGTGGTACAGGGGGAGGCGGGTGCTGTACATTATTCATGAAAACGCTACGAACATATGACTCACCCTGGTACATTTGAATACGGTGTATGTGTCTCGTGTCATCTTTAGAGTATGTTGCAATATTTCGAAACATGATTTTTGTATTTGTGAAAAAAGATTTGAAATTTTTTAAATATATTTTTAATCTTCCAATATCGGGATTCATCTTTCTAATATTTTAATGTTATTTATTTGGGATAACATTTTCAAATTTGTATTGTATTATTTCAGTTGTCTTAGGAAATACCTTGAACTTCAGTATATTTGAAATGTATGATCTTTTTCAGTTACCAACTTCTTTCGGTGAAGGCAGTGTCCAAACTTTCACTCACAGGCACATATACATGTATTCACGCACACAAACACACACAAAAAAAAACAAGCTCTTCTTCTAAGTAATGCTTCTTTCTTCAAGGCATTTATACCGTCTTGAGTACGTTGAAATGTTAAATTGCGTCTTTTGTTTGATGACATTTTTGTTTGAGATTGTCATTCTATTACAGTAACAAACATAAAGAATTTCTGCGAACAAAAAGAGGAAATCCAAAGTTATTAGTGAACATAAGAACCAATAAAGTAAATGTATTATCATTTCCCAAATGTTATATTGTGATTTATATATATATATATATATATATATGAGACCTGGAGTACATGCAAACCTCACTTCTTGCTTTTGCAGGAATTATTAATAAAATAAGTGACCGTGGATGGCAGCAAATGTCATCCCTACCCTCCACAAGATATGATTAGCTGCATATCATACAGAGATGAGCCATATATCATTGGATCCTCATAGTCTGAATGTCGAGGAAAATAATAAATGACTCTGCATTCTTTGAATAGCTCTCCAATAAACATTTAATGGTGCTTTCATTTTGTATAGAAAACCATTTCTTAGCTTATTTTAGCTGAAACCATAAACACAATTCCTCTACGACTTTACTTAATCAGTTAAATCCAATACACTGTTCTTTCCTTCCTAGAGAAAATCTCAGGAGTAAATTGGTGGGGCAACATTTGCCGAACTCGGTAGCCGTTCAGGATAGGATCTGGGCCATCGTTCATCAGGTCCTGGGCTTCAATCCCATTTGAGCTTTGGTGTTTGTGGAGTGTTAAACTGCATTGCACCCATATGATCGTGGAGGGTCGAAGTCCATAGTTACTGAATGACCTTAAGGAGTTCGGAGCCCTCGCTAAACTGTAGGCTCCGTACGGTAGTAGTTTACCAACCCGTTCAGAACAGTGATGATTTAATCACCTAAATGGCCAATACAAAATAAATTTAAGTTTAGCTTTCTGAGGCAACAGTGTGTTTTACCATATCATTTTTATTAATCTCACTTTAAAATTTTCTTCATTAAAATAATGAAGCAACGGGGTTTCTAGTCCATTTTCCCTGTATAATTTTAGAGTCAATATATTAAAACTTGAATTTAATACTTATATTTACATCATAAATATTAATTGAAGCGTATTCGCGAAGAAACATCCAAGTGACATTTTCAAATAAAAAAAAGGTCACGAGTACATCTTTATATATAACAGGAAAAATATGAGGCATTAAGTATTCATATTTTGCACAAAAGCGGACTTTAGTCTAACATGTCTTCAAGCGCAAGGTATTAATATTTTATGCCTCATATTTTTCCTGTTATATATAAACATGTACTCGTGATTTTTTTTTAAATGTCACTTAGACGGTTGTTCGCGCATACACTTCAATTGGAGGTTTCAGTGAAAATGTAAAATAAAATAGCACTTATTCAACAGTAAACTATGTAAATCTGAACATTGTTTAAAACAAATTGTTGTGCGTATCAAGTTATCTTAAAGCAAAGATGAATTGCCCTCTGTGGCACTAGATGGCTGTATATACAAGCTTCTTCGTACTTTATGCAGAATGAACACTTTAGCAGAGAGAAGATACACATTATAGGATTTTACTCTGAATTATCTAGTAGGAGGACAGTATAACAGGCACCCCCAACCTAATGATCCCAAAAGTGGATCACACAGACAAATAGGGTCGCCAGGAGCCTAGAGTACCCACGCAACGCATCTAACCTAACCTCTAGCTCCAAACATTTTCTACACCCCAGACGAGCGGCGCAGAAATGCCTTCCAGATTTAAGAATATCTGGGAAAGAGGATTCCAGATCCTTGTGATCACTGTAAAAAAATAATTTAGATCGAGGGAGGAAATACCGGTAAGGCGACACCTCCAATCTTTTAATTAGATCGTCAGTTCATACTCTGAAGTACCAGCTGGTTCAGATTAGCGACAGATTAAGAAAGAAAAACGCAAATCTTTACTTGGGAAATAATCTTACACAAAACGACTCATATGTGACTCATACTGTGTCTTTACTCACTTCGAAGTCTACAGGGTGGCAAAAGACCATGTCTTACCATTACCTTAGTAGGGCCCACACC
The DNA here is from genome assembly GCA_022664845.1 of Lepisma saccharinum. Taxonomy (NCBI): domain Eukaryota; kingdom Metazoa; phylum Arthropoda; class Insecta; order Zygentoma; family Lepismatidae; genus Lepisma; species Lepisma saccharinum. The sequence goes on along the minus strand of JAGDQP010035857.1, from coordinate 66 downwards.
TGTAGTCTGGAATCGCAATTCCTGAAATAAAGACGAACGAACACAACGAATGACGGTCGCAACTCA
>JAGDQP010035856.1:0-19359 GCA_022664845.1 Lepisma saccharinum | reverse complement strand
GGGGGAGGGGGGGGGGGTGACCCACCACAGGGGAGTGGGGCGTCTGGTGGAATTACTGGTCAATATTTTTCGCTCTTCATGATATCTAAACCTAATGATTCAAGTAACTGAAATAAACCTACGGCAATTTAAAATATTTTGAAAAGTAGTTTTTTCCATCTGATTAGCATAATTGTTGTTAACGTTCTGCGTTAAGAGATGCTAAAGTACGAAGTGATTTTAACGAAAGTAAGCCCGAAGTGGGGTAGTGTCTGGTTCGACCTGCCTTCGCTTTTTCGGTCATTCGTCTGAGCTTCTGATTAATGGATCTATATTTTGTTTGTTGAAGTCAGATTATATTTTATTTTATTACGCTCTCTTTTGTGACAAAAATTGTAACTCAGGTAAATGCTGGGTCGGAGAATATTACGCTCACGTCGTCCAGCCGGGGTGATGGTCAGGTTAGGGCCACTTTTTTGTTGGCTTTTCCGAATTACACGGTTTGACTGCCGTCTGAGTTGCCTGGGGGCGTTTCAAAGTCATTCTGCAACGAAAATACTGTCAGTCTCGCCACATTCCATGTCTGAGTTAATGAAATGCATAATTGACGTATTATTCTTCATGGATAAATCGACGGTGAAATGGACAAGACAAGAGGATAGATCCATGTCAAGTGGTCCAATGCATGTTGCTCGACAATTTTTAAAAAATCTTATTTTTGATGTGCAGTTACCTTACCACATCATTAGTTCAAAACAATTATTATTTTCATTTTAGTGACTTTAGGTTTCGAGTGGCAGCCATATTTGTTTTCGAAGATGCGCCATTTGGTGGTGGTGTAAGGGGTTACCGAATCTGAAGTATCTCAGCCCCTAGTTGTTCTATCGATATGGAACAAAAACCAAAATGGTTAGCAAATTGTAAGCTACAAGACTATGTATTAGCCATTATCGTCCATGAAGTATAGCAGGGTGAAAAGTAGGTTTGAAAGAGTAGGTCATTAACGTTAAAAGTTCCGAGTTGAGCAGACGATTTTTGCAAGAAGATAAATGATCAGGAAGGTGAGCTTTTCTGGATAAAGAGGTCTGATATAGAAGTGCTCATTCACCAAGTTTCAACACTTAGACGTGTTGCCCCCCCCCCTTTTTTTATAGAAATTATTAAAAATGCCGAAAAGTGAAGAAAGTGCGTACTTCACAGGTGTAGTATATTCATGGTGGCGGACCTGATAAAAATATACAATACCTTCCCATATTATTATATATCAAAAATTAGTAGTTTCAGATTTGATTATAAGTATCTTTATTATTAACACCAAGTTATACCTACAAATAAGCATAGGCAGAAGTACGGATAACCGAGAATTTACTGTATAGACATCATAAATCAATAGGCAGTGGATGAATAACTCACAGAGGGGTTAAGCAAAACATACAAGAACAAGTTTGATCCTGTTAAGAAGCAAACAGAACAAATGTACATGAAAACACAATCAGCAAGCTGCGTGTTTCAACATGCAGAACCGTGGTCAGACATGCAGCAGATGGGAATTCACCACTGGTGCCTCAGTCAGATGCGTACAGCGCAAGGGGACGGTTATGTTCGCGCAGATCTGTGTATCATTACTGCAGTTCGTTAGTGACAAAATGGAGTGTGATGTAGGTAAAATTGGTGAAGAATGTCATAATTGTGTGTGTTGGCCAGTATCAAGATGCATGACGGCGCTTAGTGATTACAGTGAAGATAAGAGGAATCTTCTGATAATGCGAACAAGCAGTGGCATTGTAAACATATGCAACTACCATGAAGTTTTCTCAAAAGTATCATCATCTGTTTGGTAATTCGTGTTGCGACCCGCTAAAAATCCATAAAAAAGCTATAACTAAAGGACTTTCGAGTTCACACTTACTAAAGGAAAAGAATTATGCAGTAGAGCTGATTCCTGGAAAATTATTATGTGCTACATGCTACACAAGGAAAAAGCAAAAACAAAAACAACGATGATGAATCAGGAAACGAACTTGAATTTATCCCTCCATCAGACAATATTGACGTTTGGAATGCAATGTGTTCAAAATTAGGTGTATCACCTGTTTCGAAAATAAGAAAGTTAAGTGTTGAACAGAGACCAAGAGCAACTAGCAAAAAGTTACAACAATTGACTACAGGCTTGTTTAACTGTTCCTAAAACATGCTCATATCATAAATATGTACCTCAATGACGCAAAAGTTAGATGTTTTCGCACTTCAATTTCTATTGACTTTCAGGAACTAAATGTGAGAAAAGCATCCTTGCAATGCCTCCAAACAGGTGACACAGTTGCGTGTATTTACGACGAAAACTGGTATATTGGAATTTTTGAAGATGTCAGCATCGAACATGATGATGTGAAAGTTGATTTTTACGAACCACCAGTACCACGAACTTCATTCAAAATTTCAAGAAACGACAAGACATGGGTGCCTTTCGAGAACATTTTAAGGAAGTCTATGGTAAAATATGTCTAGACTTTAGAATATTAACCTTTATGATATATTCTGCGTGTGTCTTTTATTTCTACGTGTAACTTTGCTCAAGCATACTGATAGGATACTTCTGTACTTGGATAATATACAGTAGAGCAGAAGCATTGTCGTTTATTGTTACCGTTTGTGGATTCGAAATTAAGTTTTATTCTGGGCTAAATAACTAATCTAAAGAAAGCAAACGTAACGCGTTCGAATCTATCATTTATGTTAGCGTATATACAGTGAGAGACTAATTATATACCCAGTGTCGCCGGTCCACGCCAGTGCCTGGCCATACCACCGTAAAGCTAGTCATTGATGTTATGATTGGGCGTCACTTACGAGCACAAGCAACCAGCCCAGGGTTCAAGCCACGCTTCCGTCCGTCAGTCCCCTTTGGATTCTTATTAAGTGAGATCAATGGTTCGTTTGCTACTGTTCTTTAGAAATGGTGAAGTCTCGTTGCCCGAATATCTTGGTTAAGACCTATAATTGTATGGGTCAATAAAATCCCCTCTTGGTTTTGGATACTGCATATCATTTATGTATTCCTATCGTCTACCTATGCCTACCACTAGCTACGTAACAAGCCCCCAAGGTACTTTCCAAGCATTTGCTGTCCTTTAGGTAAGGATCACCTCAGTCGTTCCAGGCAAAGTGCTGGGATAGTACCACGACTTTCAAGGTAGGAGTTCTTGAAGTCATCATGGTGTAGGCTGGGTAATTTTTTCCCCCACATACTTTGTTTTGCATGACGTAGCCGTCATGAACATTCTATTTTCTTTGTTCAAACGCTAGGATTTTTGTTTTGACCCACCCTCCCGCCCTACATAATTTTCTTTTTCAAGGTACTAAGGTGTTATAATTTTTGTGTGAGTATATTTTCGAGTTGTATACGAATAGGCCGGATGGGAACAGATCTGTCTGTAGATCCGCCACTTTAACGAGGACGCGAGTGGCGTAAAACAAACACTTAACAAGAACAGTTAAACGATTTGCATAATTTGTCAAATTCTTTTTCGAAACCTTCAGCTAGTTTTTCACCGACTAAAATGGCAGTTTCCCCACCCCCGGAAGCCGCTTCCCTGGCAGAACAGCTAATCCAGTCCCCCCCCCCCTATTTTTTCGGGACTAGACCCCGCAGCAGTTGATATTTTTCTGTTATCTTTTGACAACCGGACAGTGTTCTTCCATCGTTCTTAACAGACCGATTATTTTTATACTATCTCACATTCCATTGATTTTGCTACAAAGTCTTACGAAGACATAAAGAAGCAGTTTATAGATGTCTTCAGAGGGATTGCGTGTCCTTTCAGGACGGACGAAGCAATCCGCTCGCGTAAGCAGATGATCGGTGAACCCACGTATGCGTACATCAGGAGTAAATCCGTACTTATCTCCCTCAATCGACAAATGATTTTATTTTAAAATAAGTCATACAGGGACTCCGTAGTGATTGATTGGCCCGGGTTGCGCCCAAGAAAATCTCCGCAGTCGACGAATTGATATCGGAGATTCAAAATATCGATAAGAACTTTTACGCCATTACAGAGCGAAGAAGAGAAGAAATGGAACAATTAAATCAAATGATGAACCCTACAGTAGGTCAATCTCCGGACATTGCCTACGACCCAGTTCTGTTTCCAACATTGTATCCGCCAGCACACGTTGCAACACTAAGCAATTCTGTGCCAACATATTTACAGCAGCAACTTTCTCAGTCAGCTGTTACGAGTTCTCGTAGTTTTCCACAAGCAACAGGTATTTTAGCTGTGGTACAGCCTTCGTCTTCTGTATATCCCTTTTTTATTTTATCTTCTGTATATCCCCAGCAACACAAACAAAATCTCCAAACCCAAGTTTGGAAAGCTTGCAAAAGGAAATAGAACGCCTTCAAGGTATGATTGAGATGGCCCAAACCCCTAAGACACTGGCAGCTGAGAACCCCCCCCCCCCCCCCCCTCGTTAAAGACGAAAAAATAAAACGCGTAATAGAAAAAATACAGGATATAAACAAAATCACGTTTCTTTCTAAAAAATACGTCAGCTTCGCGTATTTGGGGAGTGTTGTAAGTGAGGACGTGAAATGTGAAAAAGAGAGAAAGGCGAGAATAGCGATGGCGAAACATGCGTTCACTCTTCTGCGGATCGATGAACAAAGAGTTGAGATCAATTAAATGTTTTGTATATGGTACAGAAACGTGGAATCTACAAAAGAACGCAGAAAGAAAATTCGAAGGCTTTCAAATGTGGACATGAGGAACAGTGGAATGGAGAAGTCAGCTGGATAGAGAAGATAAGAAATGGAAGTGTTGAATAAAGTAGGCGAGGGACGAACAATCCTGCAGACAGTCAATAAGAGAAAGAGAACATTGACTGCGTAGAGGATGTGTACTGAGGAATTCAATTGAATGTATGGTTGAGGGAAAGAGAAGTAGAGGAAGAAGACGAATCGAACTCTTTGACAATATTAAGGAAGATAAATCGTATGTTGAGATAAAAAGGATAGCGCAAAATCGGAATGAATAGAGAAGGCTTAGCTTCAAGGAAGTGCTGCTTTCGGTGGAATACTGATGATGTAGAATTAATTAAATTTTCATACTAGGTAGTCCTAGAATTTGACGTAGATTGCAGACCCGATCAATATTTACGCAGGGTTCGTACTCACATGGAAAACCTGGAATAGTCAGGGAATCCAGCTTAGCACTAAAAAACCTGGAATAGTCAGGGAATTTGCTAGCTTATTGTTTGAAGTTCATTTAGCTACAGCAGGCATTTAATGTTAGATCGTTTTTGAAATTACTTGGAGGCTAATGTGCCAACCACGAAGCAATTTAAGAAAAGAATACAGTGAAATATTTTGATGCATATTTATTTTCATGCAACTATGATCTTTACTTTCCCATGGAATTATGATATATATATAAAATGGGGTACCTGGAAATTTCTGAGTAGTGACCTGGAAAAGTCAGGGAATTTGATCTTGGCAATTGAGTGGGAAGCCTGTTACGAAATAGTAATAAATAATGAAGTCACTCAAGTTTCGGGACTTTAATAGTTAATTTAAAGGTTTAGAAAATAATGCTGTTTGTGAAAATTGTCTTGAAATTTGATGCAGTTGGTGGAATCGTTTAGACCTAGCCACTAGCTCGAAGAACCTACAGACAAGCATGATGGAAAATGGGTAAAGAAAACGATACCCTAAAGAAGCCGCGTAAGTGGTAGCACAGTCTAGCATCTGAATATAGAAATTAAGAAATAATAAAATAAACGTTATTACCTAGAAATAAATTTATGCGCATTTTTAAAGAAAATAATTATAAGTTTCATCTGTAGTCAAAGATGATTATTGATTTTTCTACTTGTTGGTCATTATTCTACATCTCAAGAATGATATTTCGTCGGTGGACTCTTTTGTTGAGATTTCAAAGATAGTAAACACATAGCTGTTGCAGTTGTGATAGTTTTCTGTTTATCAATCTGCTGTTGAGCAGTAATGACTAAATCAGTGTTCGATTTGTAGCGAGGGATGGATGGGATTTTCTCCTCTCTGCAAAAATCTTACCTGGCTCTGCTTTCCGAAATATCCCCCAAGCCTGGGATATGAACGGATAAAAAAGATATTCTGCGTTCTGAGAAAAATCACCCTTTCTGGAAATTGTACAAATCGGTCACTGGACTAAATGACTTTACTTCTGTACTGTGCTTCAACACGAAATTCAATAGACGCACGCATACATCATTCCTGCTACATTTATTTTGTATAGAGAAGGATATCGCATTTGCTACATTCCGAATAATGTTAATAAAAACGAATGGGGAAGTTTAAACCAAGAATGAAAAAACGTCATAAATATGTGTTGGATCAAAGGAAAAAAAAAAAAAAAACGTTCTTATCAAACAAATAAATATGTTCTAGGAATAATAAGTATTCCAATATTTAAAAAAGGATTCTGTTCGGTCACATTCAGTTCGTCGACAGGTACGTTTCTTTATCGTTCCTTCCTATAATTTTTTTTTTATCTTAAGTTTTACTGTGTGGAGTTTTATTTATTTATATATACATAGGGTGATAGGGTAATTCTGAACTAAGTACTCAGGATGTGAGGGATGATTCGGGATGTGACTCTTGACATCGAAACAAGAAAAATGTTCCTATTAATATGGGTGAAATTCCGCTTAGTTTTGGAGATACATTTCCAACTTAAAACCCAAAATTGACGCCTCCAGTGGTAAGAAAATGAATAATTCTTAATAAATCAGAAACAGTGCATCGAATGAAAAAATTCGTTTGCGTAAATTTGTTTCTAACAACATGGTGAATATCAGGAGTTTAAAGAAAAACAACACGATGTCATTGGGTTGTCAGTGTTGCCACCCTGGTATAACTTTTAATATTTTCAAATGGAACTACGTCGTATTAATGGATATTTGGCATTCCCTAGTGATAATAAACAACATACGTAAAGCATACATTTCAGTGTTGTAAACTATGGATCAGACTCGAAAGTTTTCGGGATTTTATAGGGTAGGGTAAGGTAATTTGGTGATATTTTTATATTAAATAACTATCTGTATGAGGAAAATAATTTTTTTTCTTAAACTATATTTATATATTGATAACATCCTTCTAGGCAGTGTTTTCCGCAGGTTTACTAAGATACAACAAACACACCGTAATTAAAAAAAAAAAAAAAAAAAAAAAAAAAAAGGAAAATTTTTTTTGGGGAAAGAGTAGGTTATCTGGTGACATTATGAATCAGAACTTTTCCTAACCAAATGTACATGAAACAAATTTATCACTCTGATTCATTAGACGATTTTTTACCACAGTTGTCGCATAGGAACATTGTTATGTCCTCGTCAGTGTCCTGTACCTAACAATTTTCATGAAATGGTTAGATGAACAAGCTGCACTGAATCCCGTTTGCACAGTCTTGCTTTGAACATCTTGTGAATACGAAAATTTACATTTCGAACACATCCAGGTTCAGGTGCTTTTCACAGTTTTAGATAAGGCTCACTTGCTTCATAGTGACTGAAACTCCGTAAGATCTATGCTAAAACACTGATGAAGTTTTAAACTTTTTTGTCCTTGAAAAAAATATTAGATTCTTGTGCACAGAATGGCATATAGCATATAAACATTAGACCGGATCCCATGGATTTCACTTAATATTAACATATCAGTATTTAACAGTACAACTTTTCTCGTAGATTTCTGACCATTGACTTGAACGGCACGTGGGGGAATGTGGAGGTAGCGCCCCACGTATTCTCGAGTCTCGATCCACGGTACGAAGTGAGGTAGGTTGGTCAGTCCCATGCTCAACATCCTTTATCTTCCAAAGGTGCCCATTATTATCAAGGACACGTTGGTACTCATTTTAATAGGAGGCTGAGTGCACCTCAGAACGCCAAGCATGGGAATACTGCGAGAAAAGTCTCCAGCGCGATTTCGAACCCGAGCCCGCCGATCCGTAGTCAGACGCGCTATCGCCTGAGCGACGGCGACTCCTACATGGCACGGATAGTGGATTCAAATTAGTGGGCATATCATGAAGGTTACAGTGCTAATTCACAGAGCTCATGGTAGCTTCGAAAGGGAAGGTACTATTCGGTGACAGGTCTCGTAAGATTTATCACCAAATTACCTTTCCTTACCCTACAAACTAATTTTCCTAGGTTATTTCATCTCATAAGTTATACATAGTTTCCAACATTGCAGTGTAAGGTTCATTATATTGTTCATCATCACTAGGGGATGCCCAATAACACGACGCTGTGCCACTTAAAAGTTATACCAGGTTGGCAACAGTGACAACCCGATGACATCGTGTGGTTTTTTTTTCACTCCTGATATTCGTCATGTTGTTAGCAACAAATGTACGCAAACGAAATTTTCATTCGATGCATCGTCTCTAATTTATTGAGAATTATTCATTTTCTTACCACTGGAGACGTCAATTTTGGGTTTCAAGTTGGAAACACTGTATCTCCAAAACTAAGCGGAATTTCACCCATATTAATAGGAACATTTTTTTTGTTTCGATGTTAGGAGTCACATCCCGAATCATCCCCCACATTCTGGGTACTTAGTTCAGATCACCCTATGTATATATAAATAAATAAAACTCCACAGGGTAAAAGTTAAGATAAATATATATATATATACACATATATAGGAAGGAATGAAAAAGCCATTAATTGTACTTTTTTGCATGACAGAACATACTCTAGAATGAATATGGGGAAAAGATTTCTCTGATTATAAAATTCCTTTTTATCGATATGTGACTTCATGTTAGACCATGTTTTCTTCAACAAAAATAATAAAATTATTAACAAAATATTTTTTCTCGCTTTGTAACATTAGATGGAGATTTTTCTTATTTCTTTCTTAATTCCTCATATTTTCATTCATAATAATCGAAATTTTCACAATCGAAAATTTCATTAAAAAATGAGGTGTCAAAACCTCATTTTTTAGTTGATTTGACATGGAATGACTCCTTGAAAACCTACCCATTAAGGCATGACTAGTAAACAATGTTAGTAAGTATCTATTTAAATAAAGTATATACTTTGTTCTTTGCTTTCAACTTCAAACTAGAGTACGAAACAATATAGTATTATGATTTGACAAATATTTCACTTGCAATATATTATTCACAATGGCGTTCTTTATTATTTGATGCCTACAAAAGGTCGATGTTATTATAATATCCAGGTGTGTGTGTCTTCGTGGTAATAGGTCATCTTGCCATTGTATTATATATTAAAAAATACCCGTTGTGAAAGCGACGTATGACAGTAATATAATGTCGGGTCAGCGGCTATATAGCTTTCCAGAAGGCACGTGTCATCTATAGTTTCTCAACTTCATTTATTGCTTACCAAAATATTTGGGTAAATGACCTCCTCTCCAACTTGAAAAAAAAAAAAAAAAAAAGCGAAGACATGGATCTGGAAGGTCACCAGTGCCGACAAATGGGCGCATAGGGTTGTATTTTGCACTGGGTTGTTCGGCAATAGTGGTTAGAGTACCTCAGGCACAGTCACTACAGTTGCAACTTGGCAGCAGGAGTATGAATGCCAATTGCTCTTCATTATCTTACACAGTTGGCGAAAAGATAACTCGAAATTCGTACAAATGTTTGTCTTTTCTTCTTTCGAAGTATCATTGATAAGTTACATTTTCAGATGCGGGGAGTGTCTAAACAAAGTCGTAACTTGTTGAAAGAAAGAGTTCGCTGAAGATGCATGCCCACTTTTAGAATGAAAGGGAAGGGCGTGATTGACACACATGACCTCTCTTTCGTTTTCACTTAAAATGTATTGTGTGCGACAAATGCACCATTGTTGCCTTCTTGTAGTCCGAGAGAGCGTAGGAAACTATGGGTGTGATCAAATGCTTATAAGGTGATATCTGTAGAAGTTACTAACATTTGCTCTTTTACTCCTTGAAATATCTCCCTCCAATAGATTCCCAATAGCATTTTTGTGAAAATGTTACAAAGTTCTTTCGCAAAATGTTCAAGACTACGATTTTGCGGGAAGAAAATAACTAGCATAGGTTAAACCGTGGAAGTTGCACAGTGTATGTTATACCGTTGAGAGAGTAAGGGTTAAGTGTGCTGTTATCAGAAATATAGAATAATAAATATTATCCATTCGTATTGTCGCGTAGCGAAGTTTTTATTGTTCTTTTTTCATGTAATTAGTTCTGTTTTGTTCAATAAATGGCACCACTCGAGATCGCGGAAAATGGCTCAAATGTTGGCTTGGATATAACTCAGGAACAAGGTATGTAATGAATCAAAATGATTGTATATGTGTAATTGAAAACCTTAGTCAAAGTGAAATGCATTCGACAACACAAATATGAATCACACAAACGTACGAGGAATATATATGAATCATCAGTGACTAATACAAGAGCAAATAAGTCATCCCAAGTGTGAGTAATGCAATACGCACGTGTATGTTTGAGTGATCATACATGATATCATCTTACGTAAGATATTCAGCCAATAAAAATTAACCTGTGTTGAGTTCGGGTGCAGTTGTGCAACCAAAGTCAACACCAGGAGAACCAAAGTCCAAATGACGAACCAAGACTTCGCTGTGCATAAATACCGATCGTCCGCCTCTATCTGAATTCTTGTGGTTAGCAATTAGCATGCGCTCTTGTGATCAAGTTCGGCTCTCCGCAACTATCAGTTGCTATTAGACTCTGATTATATTGACCATTCCAGTTAAAATTACGTCTTTGTTAAAATTACCATCTTCAAGTTTATTTAGAGTGCATCAACAAGCCACAGTTACCGAGTGAACAGACTTTAGAACAATGTCATCGAACCAAGGAAACATCTTTAGGTCCATCATTTATACCGGGTGAGCTGGATGTGTTTCAGATAAATTCAATATATTTAGATTCAAGTAGAATGTTGTCAAGTGTTACGAGTGTTATAGTTTCACATGTGTTTAGAAATATGATTTAATATAATTTAGTCATTTAGATAAGATCTGTATTTCGAATCATATTACTTCGACCAAAAATGATACCGAAAAGCGTATATGAAGTGTTTTCACTTCTCTCGCTATTGGTTATAATTAGATTTAGAATATTTCTGTATGGACCTGTCCGTCAACCTACCAACTGCCGATCATCTACCCTCTCATATGTAAGCTAAGCGATTGCATGTAGTCTGTAGAACTACCGTTACAATATGATTACTGATAGGTTGGAGTGTCGTTCAGTAAGTAATAACTATTCCCTCATGTAATAAAAGAACCACAGTCCCGTCGGTATATTGGTAAACGGTAATATAACTAACAACGCAAGACTAGTAGCCGCTTGGGGTTTCTTAAGAACTATAAAGTAAATATTTATAGAACTAGCCACACAATAATAAGAAAGTGACATTCGACTTAGTAACAAATGGTTTGCGAGGATGAACATACGGATGTATTAGTTCAGATAATATTTTATTTAATAATTTGAAATTTAGAACTAGAAATGTTGTTTTGCATCAGAACACAGAAAATGGACCCTCAAACCCTTACTAACTGTGACTTTTGATCAGTCAAGGTTTGAGAGTGTATCAACTAAAATTAAGTAAATGAAGACAGAATCACAGGGCAACGAAATGCATGTTCGGTGTCGTTATAGCTTACGGTAACCTATTGGCGCTTCATTTCCAGGTGTATAATTTAAAAGAAGTATATTAGTAAATTCTAATGCACACGAACACTTTGTTTATGTCAGTCAGTTAGGAGCAACAGAAATGATAAACGTACTGAATGATGACATTGAAACAGCTCCATATTGAAACAAGACACAGCTAAATTGTTACTTGCTATTTATGTCCAGTACTATGAAGTGATGCTTAACATTTTACTTAAGGGAATAATAGTCCAATAAAACCTCACATTAAGCAATTGAAGGCCAAGCTTCCAAAGGCAGACAGATGAGGAAAAGAATGGTTTTAGTATTAAGGTAAAGTGTGGTATTAAAGTAGGAACTGTTCTTGAACGTAGACAAAGGGCCATGATAATGTGCTTTTCAGTTTGTGACCAGTGCTTATAACATCACACATATAGGTATCGTTGGAGTATCATTCACCTGTGACAGCTTGGCTTTTCATTTCTTACCCCGAGTTTTACAATCGACCGCTAAGCTTCTAGCCAGCGCTAAGTTGAGGTCGTCATATTATGCGAACCTTCCCACGTGTGGATTATTTTCATGCAAACATTTTGCAACATGGACTCCTTTTCTCATTGCGCGGATTTCTTGTAATGCATTCGTTTTGGACAGCATAGTTGGTACAAACCTGGAAAGTCAGAGAATTGGAAAATGGTCAGGGAAGATGAAGAAGTCTATCAAGAACTGAGCAACAGACAGTGGAAGTATTGGTGATGTGTATTCTAGATTTTTTTTTTTCGTGGAAAAAAGTACCAAAACTTGTGGGAGGTGGTAACGTTATATCTGATTTTATCCCATAGAAACGCAACTGTTAAAAGAGTGGGTTTTCCATAAATAAGTCCTTACTGATTGAGAACATGCATGAGAGAACAATTATTTCTCAGAGACATGTGCTTGATGCAGTTCATGCTATTGGAGTACTAAATCTGAAAATTCGAAAGAAAATGATTGATTACGTGCGTGATGCTAGAAAACGTTGTAAAGAATATTTACAAGCAAAGTCACTGGAAAGAAAAAATGAGAAGAGAAAGTCTGAGAAAAGACATTCGATGCAACAAGTTAGTAAGGAGAAAGAAGGGAGGAAAAGATTGAGAAGGGACATGGAAGAAAAAGTTCAACTGTTGCAAATGGAGCTGACAGAACTGAAGGAACGGGTTGTTTTGTCATGAGGATGCAGAAATCATTTGCTGATTGCTTTTATATGGTTATTGTCATTGGTAATAATGATATTGATTTTATTGGTGAAAGACGTTGTATAGTGCATGTCCTATCTTTAGTATTGTTTGTTTACTTTGAAAGCAGTATTGTAGTTCTTCTTACTGTCATCCTATTTTGAATTTTAAGCAATAAATACATGTGTATACAGGAAAATAAGAAAAAAATAATGTTGGTGGATCGAATGGCTGTAAGGGAAGATGAGGCCATCAAAACCAACTTTGTCAATGGTTGGATTACACTGAACAGTGCGAAATATAGCTTTTTTTTCTCTGATTTCACAGTTAGGGAAAAATGTCTTATTTGGTCAGGGAAATTAAAAATCAGAAATCTGTACAGGGTGCCTATCACCCTGGAAAACCTGGAATACTCAGGGAATTTTATAAATTGCAAAACTCAGGGAAATCTATAATTTATGAGGGAAACTCAAGGACATTTCTGAGGTGGACCTGTCCACAGTTGATAAGAGCACTGCCCCGGAAAGGCGGGGGTCGTGGGTTCGATTCCCACTGCTGACCGAATTTTTTTAATATGTTAAAATCCTTCGTTTTAAAGAAATTATTTTCCTATTTCATTTGTGAGATACCAATAATGTACAAGATGTTTGGACTGGTGGTGGTGAGATTAACAAAAAATGTCTTTGCGTATTATTTACATGTTTCACTATACTAGAACTCAGGGTATTTAATAACTTTATATATATACCAGGTGCGTAAATATGAAACCGGAATTTGTGTTCAGAAAAGACACAGTGATTGGATGACAATGCTAAGAACTATTTTATTCGAAGTATTGGCCATCGCTAGCCATTCATTTCTGCCATCGTTCCGGCAATGTGTGGATGCCAGACCAAAAAAACTGTGCCTCTTGTGCTGCAAACCAGTCATCAAACCATTTCCGTACATTTTCGTAAGATGTAAAGCGCTGGTCAGCAAGTACGTGTCCCATGGATGGAAATAAGTGAAAATCGGAAGGCGCCAAGTCTGGTGAGTAAGTCGTATGCGGAAGGATTTCCCAGCCAAACGTCGCAATCGTTTCCTTGACCAGTTTTGCTGTGTGGGAGGGTGCATTATCGTGAAGCACAATCAGTTATGTTGTCTTTGGTCATATTCTGGTCGTTTTTCACGCAAAGCTTGATGCAAATCGATCATTTGTTGTCGGTAACGTTGGGTATTAACGGTTTCGCCAGGTTTCAGCAGTTCGTAATAGATCACTCCCTTCTGTTCCCACCAAACACAAAGCATTGTCTTCCGTCCATACCGATTTGGTCTTGCAGTCGATGTCGCCGGTTCTCCTGGAGTTACCCATGATCTTTTACGCTTAAGATTCTCGAAATAGATCCACTTTTCGTGACTAGTCACAATTGGATGGAGAAATGATTTCCTTTTGTACCTGGCGAGCAGAATTTCGCAAGTGTTCTTTCAGTTTTCCTGCTGTCGTTCAGTCAATGCATGTGGAACCCATTTTCCCACCTTCTGAATCTTGCCCATGGCTTTTAAACGTATGGAAACTGCTTCTCTTGTCACATTTAATTGATCCGCGAGTTGTTGTTGCGTTTGAGCGTCATCCTCATCCAACAAAGCTTGCAATTCGCTGTCTGCAAATTTTTTTGGTTGGCTTCCACGTTCTTCGTTTCTCACGTCAAAATCGCCCCTTTTAAATTTTGTAAACCCCGCATAGCACTGTGACTTATCAAGAGCATGATCACCGTAAGCTTCGACAAGCATGCGATGCGATTCTGCAGCAGTTTTCTTCAAATGGTAACAAAAAATCAATGCTGTCCGCACATCGTAGTTTGTAGGTACAAATTGCGCCATGTTCAACGCTATTAAACACTACACTATGACATAAAACTTGTCTGGTTGTAAGTTGCAAATCGTTATCAGCAGTTAAAACAAGCAAGTGGCGCCAAGGACGCAGTTTTACGGTAACCACAGTGACAGCTAACGTCGTCTATGCACAAATTCCGGTTTCATATTTCACACCTGGCATATATATATATATATATATATATATATATCTTCGGGGAGAGGCCTCATCCACTAGTGGATTGAATATGGCTGTGATTTATTATATAATTTTGTTGGCAACGCCCTAGCCGAGCTGGTCTACCGGTTCCCGTAAGATCACCGAAGTCAAGCAGCTCTGGGTCTGGTCAGTGCTTAGACGGGTGACCGTTGCAGTACTCCAGATGGTGTTGCCTGTGCGGCGTCCACCCAGCGTCGTGAGGTCAATTGGGGAGCTACCTGAATAAAGAGGTAGCGATCACAGTTGAGAGCTTCGGCTCTCCTCTCCCAACACGTCTGGTCAGCGTGGGAGCAGTAGACCACCTCCTCCCTCCGGGAGAGGCCTCATCCAGTAGTGGATTGAATATGGCTGTGAATTATTATTTTTATATATAATTTTGTTGCTAGGAAGGAAAGGATCTCATTTTAAGGTAGCTTCTACAAAGTACACCACTGCCCGCAGCCAGCCAGTCAAGTATGCGAGCAACTAGGAAGAGCATTCCTAAGAATCCTGGGCTCACAATAAATAGCGGCGGAGTAAACAATACCATCATCAATGAACTTCAATTGATAGGCTCAGTGAGAGGTAGCCGACAGCAGTCTTCGTTCCGGTTACCAACCTGCCTGCCAACTCGACCTGTCGCCGGTCCACGCCAGGGCCTGGCCATACCACCGTAAAGCCAATCATTGAGGCTATGATTGGGCGTCACTTACGAGCACAACCAGCCAGCTGTGCCTGAAGTCATCCGCTGCCATCTCGCCGCCGCCTTGAAGGAGCCCAGGGTTCAAGTCACGCTGCCGTCCGTCAGTCCCCTTTGGATTCTTAGTAAGTGAGATCAATGGTTCGTTTGCTAGTGTACTTTAGAAATGGTGAAGTTTCGTTGCCCGAATATCTTGGTTAAGACCTATAATTGTATGGGTCAATAAAATTCCCTCTTGGTTTTGGACCCTGCATATCATTTATGTATTCCTATCGTCTACCTATGCCTACCACTAGCTACGCAACAAGCCCCCAAGGTACTTTTCAAGCATTTGCTGTCCTTTTGGTAAGGATCACCTCAGTCGTTCCAGGCAAGTGTCGGACTAGTACCACGACTTTCAAGGTAGGAGCTCTTGAAATCATGGTGTAGGCTGGGTAATTTTTTCTCCCACACCGTTTGTTTTGCATGACGTAGCCGTCATGAACTTTCTCTTTTCTTTGTCCAAACGCTAGGCTTTTTGTTTTGACCCACCGACCCGCCCTACATAATTTTCTTTTTCAAGGCACTTAGGTGTTATAATTTTGGTTTGAGTATATTTTCGAGTTGTATACGAATACGCGGGATGGGAACAGACCTGTCTGTATATCCGCCATTTTAACGAGGTCGCGAGTGGCGCAAAACAAACACTTAACAAGAAAAGTTAAACGATTTGCTTAATTTGTCAAATTCTTTTTCGAAACCTTCAGCTAGTTTTTCACCGACTAAAATGGCAGTTTCCCCACCCCCGGAAGCCGCTTCCCTGGCAGAACAGCTAATCCAGACACCCCCCCCCCCCTATTTTTTCGGGACTAGACCCCGCAGCAGTTGATAATTTTTTCCTATCTTTTGACAACCGGACAGTGTTCTTCCATCGTACTTAACAGACAGATTATTTTTATACTAACTCACATTCCATTGATTTTGCTACAAAGTCTTACGAAGACATAAAGAAGCAGTTTATAGATGTCTTCAGAGGGATTGCGTGTCCTTTCAGGACGGACGAAGCAATCCGCTCGCGTAAGCAGATGATCGGTGAACCCACGTATGCGTTTATCATGAGTTAATCTAGGTTAATCCATGCTTATCTCCCTCAAGCGACAAATGATTTTATTTTAAAATCAGTCATACAGGGACTCCGTAGTGATTTATTGGCCCGGGTTGCGTCCAAGAAAATCTCCACAGTCGACGAATTGATATCGGAGATCCAGAATATCGATAAGAACTATTACGCCATTACAGAGCGAAGAAGGGAAGAAATGGAACAATTAAATCAAATGATGAACCCTACAGTAAGCCAATCTCCGGACATTGCCTACGACCCAGTTCTGTTTCCGACATTGTATCCGCCAGCACTCGTTGCAACACTAAGCAATTCTGTGCCAACATATTTACAGCAGCAACTTGCTCAGTCAGCTGCTACGAGTTCTAGTTTTCCACAGACAACAGATATTTTACCTGTGGTACAGCGTTCGACTTCTGTATACCCCTTTTTTATCTTATGCTCTCCCCAGCAACACAAACAATATCTCCAAACCCAAGTTTGAAAAGCTTGCAAAAGGAAATACGCCTTCAAGGTATGATTCAGACGGCCCAAACCCCTAAGGCACTGGCCCAACGATCAACGTCTACACAATCGGGCGATACAGTAGACTCACTGTGCTCTAAATTGTCCCAACTTGTGTTACAGTTCGAAGCAAGTTCAAAACCTTCGAAGAATAACAACAACAACCAGGGTAAGAACAATTATCGGGGTAAAGGCAATAATAAAAAACCACCCTCAAACAAGGGCCCAATCATATGCTACAATTGTCAGGGAGAGAACCATTTTGCGAAAGATTGTAGACAAAGAGGAGGAAACAATAGTAACAACAACTCATCCCTTGGAAACTAAGAGAGACTCAACTCGAAAAGGGACGTCGATATATGAGTCAGGAAATTTCTGTCCCATTAACGGTACGCAACAACCTTTCATTTATTACGGCACATATTGACAACAAACCACAGCAATATTTGATTGATGGGGGCGCCCAGTGTTATATTCTTAACCCAAATTTTTGTCCAAAAAACGCAGAGACTACCTATTCAGACGTCACTTAAAGGAATAGGTGAGAATAGGGTAGTAAGCAACGAAATAGCATTGGTTAATTTGAAGATGGATGGTAAGTCGTTTCGCCATCCATTTCGTTTGTGTTCTCTGGACAAAAATTATGCCATTTTGGGTGGGGATTTTTTAGTTCCAATATGCTGTAGTCGACCATAAATTGAACGAATTACGTATGACACGCTTCGAGCGTACACCAGATTCCGTTTTTTTAGGCCCCGCTAGAAATTGCTATGTTGTCCCGGATAGGGTCTTCCAGACTCTGATAATAAAAGACCGACCCAAAATTTTGACCACAAAAAAGGTTAAACCTAAGTCAACGTTATGTGTACCAATACAAATCATGAATTTTCAAGGAAAGGACGAAAATTTAATTTTAGATCCTGAAGAAGATACTTTCAGTTCTATTGGACTACAGTCTGCTCCTACCATCTTTTCTGCCCCGAACTCAAAGATGATACTTTTTAATACCACGGAGGAGACAGTCAGTCTCCCACGATACGCTACCATCGGATAGGTCCCATTATCTGTACATATAAATCGGAATATATACAAGATGTTTTAACACTATACAAGTCCGTGACAGATTCGAACAAAATTTGGCACACATGTTCCGTAGGGCCTAGAATGATTAACTGCCGCATTAAAGGTTGCCACCACAGAGGGTGAAATAAAAAGTCGTTCCATTGTTTATAACAATGAAATAAGTAAATTGTTGCCATTTTTCATTTCAAACAACAATGTGAAGTAAATAAATAGTTTAGATTTTTAAAATTCAAAATCTCAAGATTATCAGTATTACAAAACAGAAATATTTAGATGTAATGTTTAAAAGCAGATTAAATTTGATGTTATTAATAATTGCCAACATATTTTATTGACCCCGCATTAACGGGCGGTCAAATCAGTAGTGTTAAATAAATGATATATTATGAATGGTATATCTCGTTTCATTTTTGTTTCTATTATACAGTCTACCAAATCTAATTAGTAATAGAATAAAGGATATGATTTTCTTTTCTTTTTTTCAGATTCAGTCCTACAAGTTCTAAAGACATCCAAAAGAATACTGTTCCTAGTAGGCATGTGAAAGGTGCTTCCTGTTCACCGGATTCAGTCAGCGAAGTTGCTTCTAATTCCGATAGTGGTCAGAGTAGAGCAGAGGACGAAGACAATAACATGAGTGTTAATGAGAAAACGAACATGGAATCGGATGAGGTTCAGGAAGAAGAGGGAGAGAGGACGGGAGAAAAAAGGTTTGATCATTTTACTGGTAGTGAAGTGTCTTCGAAATCACGCGATAATGATGTTTATTTTGTATCAGAAATCTACGAGAAACGTTGTGCTTTTAAATACAGATACGTTAATCTTAAGTGAAATCCATGGGATCCGGTCTAATGTTTATATGCTATATGCCATTCTGTGCACAAGAATCTAATATTTTTTCAAGGACAGAAAAGTTTAAAACTTCATCAATGTTTTAACACATATCTTACGGGGTTTCAACCAAGATTAAGCAAATGAGCCTTATCTAAAACTGTGAAAGTACCTGAATTTTATTATTATTATTATTATTATTATTATTATTATTATTATTATTAT
>JAGDQP010035855.1:7489-18723 GCA_022664845.1 Lepisma saccharinum | reverse complement strand
TTTGACAACAAAATTATTGTTGCAAAACCTGGCTATCCGGCACTCCCTCATTTATAACCATTGTTTAATAAATATTTCGCATACTGCTTCGAATGTGATTTGATAAGTCGACACCACTGACATTTTGTGTCGAAATACGACGTCATTTGGGACGATGCTGTCGTAACCTTCTGCTCATGTGCCTCCGAAACTATTCATAAATTTGAATCTTCGAAGGAACATTCCTTTTCTCGTGAAGAATCATCTCCCGAAGTTTAGGCATTATTTCAGGGACACCCTGTATAGATGCTGACTTAGCTCCAAGGTACGGATTGTTCCAGTACTCTACCTGATTTGTGCAACAATTTCTTACCACTGTATCTAAGGCAGGTTTTATGTTAGGAACAGCAGCTCCGTGCTTTTGTTTAGGAGGCGATGGGTGAGATATCTCACATCGTTTGAAAGAGACTTTTGCTCCTTGCATTATTTATACTGAGACGAAACTTTTTCTATAGTGCGTTGAAGCCCATTTTGATCCTCGTATTGTTCTTTGTAGGAGATTGAAAAGTTTCAGTTCACTTTTGCAGAGGGTTGGTTTTCTCTCGTTTTCCGTCACAGGAATCTTACATGGTTATATCAAAATATACTAGGTTTATTACATTGTTTCAGTTCAGAGTTATCTTGTGCTTTTCTAACCAATCACAAATTGAGTGGCCTATGTCTCTTTTATTGTGGTCAGTGAAGGGCTCCTGAATCTCTTGTTGTCTGAGTAAGGCGTTGATTAAGTTTTTGGTACTTTCTTATTATTACTATTATGCTTATTAATATACATTTTAATTTATGATTTTACAAAAAATAATCCATTCTTGCAGTTTCCGTTCTTTTAGATTATTCCTGTACTGAAGGGACTTACGATCAGTGATCTCTTCGTTTATTTATCAATTCTGCATTATACAGAATGGTTTGTTCATTGATTTTATTGAGGGTGGCCGGTGTCTGGACCAAACCGATTTAAAAGCTTAAGGTTCCGTTCTTTTGCATTTGCTGTGTGGTTCATTTACTTTGTACTAAATGCAAAGTAATTATTGTGCATCAGCTTGCCAAGTAATTTCCTGAATTATCCCTATTTTCATTCAACATATGGGTTGGGTCAAGACAGAGCTAGTTCACCCCTGCTTGCTAGGGGTAGTCTTCTGTGTTGCTTCTCAAAAGTATAGTTTTGTATCGACAAATCTGTAGTTGTAGTAACAAGTACAATTTGTGTTTATACCTTGCATTTCTAAGTAGGTTGTACTGAGAAGCACAAGTAAGACGCATTTTCGAATTGTACTAACAAGTACAGTTTGTAGTGATGGTTTGCTTTCTCAAGTAAGCTGTACTAACGTAAGGCTACAATGGGTCCCTTTTTCAAATAGTACTTAAAAGAACTGGAGGATGCTTTTCGTTCTCAAATGCATTAAAAAGTACAGGTTATGATGCTTAAGTAGCTCAAACAGAAGTACAAATGTGCGAGGTAAGATTTCTGTATTTCCATTGCTTCCACACGGTAAGCTACTCGGAAAATGTGTGCTGCACTTAACATGACACCCCACGATAAAGGGATAAAACTGAGCAAATGTAGATCTCGTACATCTATCTTGTTAGCAGTTCGCTCAGTAAATAACTTTTGCGTTAAGGTATTCCCCATATATACCCTTTTGCACGAACCCTCGTTGTATAATTGCGTTCTTTCTCTCATGCTTAAAATATCTAAGGAATTGGCAAACAGGGAAGACACTTTGCCTTAAAGTTTAAATTTTCGTAATCTTCCTATTTTTATCCACCCCCAAACATTTAAATATTTCTCAACTTTTGCTTGATCTTGATATTTAGTTTCTCGAGCCCTCCTAATAATTCTAATGTAACTGAATCCTCCGGAACATCACCTCCAATGAAGGAATACTTCTGAATCATATCTCCATTTCCTTCTTATCAAATCTTCACATTGTTCCGAATCCCTCCCGTGGGTTAGAGTATTAGAGCATTGCGTATTGCATGTAATTATCAAGAGTATCAAAATGAAACTATACTATAATGAAAAAAACGAACAATAAAATACTATCGGTAAAATTATCGCAAAATCATCTGAAAGATACTGCTTAAAAATATCAAGATACATGATATCGATACCTATTTTCAAAATTATCGAATATTTCTATTGATCCTCAAAATCATGGCAAGATACTGGCATCGCGATACTCCCCAGCTATAAGAATTGTGAATAACTCTCATGAGACCATTTTATTTAGGTAAAGGAAATATATTGAAATTTTGATTTCTTTTTATAAGCATTACTCGATAGCGCATGGTTCATAAGATATTGAAATGTGCACATATTGGGAAGTATTGAGTTATCATTTATCTGAACGGCAGAAATCCTTTAATATACGTATATATATATATATATTAAAAAGGATTTCTGCCATTCGAGTATATATATATATATATATATATTGTGGTGGTCAGAAGTGTTATGAAAGTTTCATTATTTGGAAGCTACATGAATTTTCAAATTATTTAAATATCAGTTATCTTGGTTTTACATAAAGATCTTTAACAAACCGAATTTCGTTTTTATGTTATGATACTGAAAGTGTATTCTAATCCACCCCTCTATAAATCTGAATTGGCGAAAAAAACAAAAAGTGTTTAGTAATTTGCATTTAAAATCGCTTTCTTTGCCCTAACAACATATCGTCTTCAACTCGACGAGGAAGAAATCGAGATGATGATGAGTAATAATATATAAGGAGCTCTTAATTTCTACAAGAAAAATGAGTTAATATCAATTAAGTACCGTCATTATTTTAAGTGGCAACGTAAGCCAAGAAAAATATTACAGGCTGCAATTGTTTCACTTGTCCCGATTACATTTTGTGAACTGATTTAAAAAAAGAGAAAACTCAACTCTTTATCAGATGTTTAAAGAAACCTATTCTATAGTAGTCAGATACTGGACGACAATGGCCTGAGCCTAAGGTCCCTTAAGTTATTGAGATACAAGTAATTCCGTATATAGTTTAGGAGAAGCGCTCAAGCTGATACCGATCTTATTTTTTTTCTGACTCTGTTGAGAGGACATAAACTGTGTCGATAATAATCTGGATTGATTTCAAATGCATGTTGTATTAATAACGTTTCGAAACGATAATTTCTTGCCGTTGAACATGGGTTGGTAGTTTTACATGGAAACCGAAGAAAATACTGGTATGTGTTGTTAGTACAAATGCGCTATACACAAGGAGAGAATATAATTTTTTAAAGATACTTAGCTTCCATTAAATTATCATCCTTCTGTGGAAATTTTAGGCTCTGTAGGTCTACAGCTGATCGTATCATCTTGAATGTTTCTCTAACTATTACCCAAGAGCCATTCTCCCCAGCATCAAAGCCACAGCTTCACATGTTTCTGCTCTCAAACTACGACGGCAAATTCCAGAACAACAAGCATATTTCAACAGTTCAATCAATGCACACCAAGATCTCTGGAATCAAACCAACACAAAACGGAATCATCATCATGTCGCATGATCGCAACCTGGCATAGACCATCCGTAACCTCCGTTGCCAAATCATCGGAAAAACAGCACAACTGATAGCTTAAGAAGACAAAAGCAGTAAACGATCGCCAAGGAAAGCACCCTCTTTCTCAGTAGCCATCGATGGAATAGAACCAACACTCAGCAGACTTTCATCCTCACATTATAGTTTCCCCGAACGTACGAGAACTCTATCGATGAACTTATCACCACCAACCTATTGCTTGCCTTCGTTATGTTAACCTTGCAGAACAGACATCCCTTCCAAATACAACATGTATTGCAACAGATAAGTAAACGTACTCGATCACAATCGAAGTGACCATGCACCGATCATGCCAGCCATTGACACTCCTGGACACCAACAACCACAATACCTACCACCATTACGTACCACATTAAGATACGACAAGGCTGCCTGGACTACTTATCGCACCTATCTGACCCAAGAAGTTGATAACATTTAACTTCCTGAGAGAGAAAACGACCTTCGTCGTCAAAACTGCCCTATGTGGCAAACTATTTTTTTTTTTTGAAGGGCAAAAAATCTGTTTCTGAACTATAGTCTGGAATACAATTTAGATATCGAAAAGTTCATATATTTAAAAAATTAGAAGTTATTTCCAGACTCTTTTTTCTACAATATGCACAGAACTATTAACGGTACCAAAACATGATAAGTTAAAAGAATGCCACATAAGGGGCAGTGCAGTTTCGACGACGATGTATTACCACACTACAAACAGCTTCTGACAATCTCATCCCTACTTCCACATCCACGTAAAACCAGAGTTACCTCCACAATACCTCCCACAGATAATATGATCCAGACTATCACATACTATCAATTTTACAAAGACTATCAAAGCTCCAAAATCCCTGAATATCTCAGCTTTCACTGTCAGCGCCAACACATAGTCGGAAACGATAGAAAGCTCAAAGCACAGAAAACCAGAAAATGGGTTAAAACATGCAACAACCTTGACACCACTAATCACACCATGAAAAACAAGAAACGATTTGACATACTCACCAGCAAATACACTAAAATATCGTATCCTCTCATTCTTCACAACCAACCATTACACAATGACACTGCCATAGCAGGAGCATTCACCGAACACATTCGAGAGATACTCACCCCAAACCAACCAACCCATGAACAATGTTAGCATCTAGTTCACAGGCTCAATCTTTCATCTCCTCCCCGGCAACCAATCAGTGCCCACATTTTTCTTCTAAATAGCTCACTCAGTACACCCATCACTGTCGAAAGTAACATTCGCAAACGTAAAACGGAATGGATAATGTCTCCTATAGATACCTCATAGAAGCTACCTGCAATCTACTTCACCTCATTGCCACCATATACACCTCTATTCTATGCACCGGCCCGCAAAATTGAACACCTCAAAACTTCTGAATCCCTAATGTTTCGGAAACTTCACAAACCACCGATATAGTCTTCTCATACTGTCCTATACAACTAGCACATACATTCAGGAAAACTCTAGTAAGAATCATGGCCTTTACATACACTTCAACGACCACAATCTAGTTCCTTCATCTCAAGCTGACTTCCGACCTGATCATAACATTAATGTTCTACTTCTTCCACTCACACCGCTGATCACCCACCATTATGATAAATACTAACATTCATGACTGGTGCTCTTTCACTTTAAAATAGCCTTTGATAAAGTCTTACACGCAGCCCTCATGCATAAGGCATTCTCATTTAATCTTCTATCTGCTATTATGTTTCATTTGCAAGTTTTTTACTAATTGATTTTCATGCAGTACATCAACATAAATGCCAATCTCTCAATATCTTTTTTCAGTCTGGAAATCCTCTAAGCTCTGCATTGTCACCACTTTTCTTCTATTTTTGTCTATTGCCGACAATATTTGTTCTAGACTTACAAATGTCTTTGTTAGTTGTTGTTTTAATATGTTACGAACATACCCGAAACGTGATACTTTTCGTCATTCATACCGCCCTTGTTCTTTTACCCTCCTCATACCATATTCTTTAACCAAAGTTCTCATTATCATATATCATCCTGCCAAAGTACTTGAGTATTTTTTTTAACATAATAATAACATGCGTAACTTTGTTAATTGACTTCATTAATCGCTTAGTGATTCGTGTTGATATTTGATGCTTATGTTAGTTTCTAACTACAGTTCCAGACCCGTTTTGCTCAGTAAAATATACGTTTCAGGATATCTTTATACTGATTTTTAGTATTGAGCGAAGTTTCTTTGGAAGCTCTACAACCTGAAACAAGAATACCGGTAGTAAACTCTACTGTCCAATTTCCCTCCTCTATGTTTAGTCAAGAACATGAACATACAGAGGACGAGTTACGTTTTGATTCTGTTCGTAAGCGGTTTAACATTTCGATTTTCCTATGAACCACACTCTAACTCATCGACGAAATGTAGAATGCTTGCTCTCTTTTAGAGATGTTTCTTTCTTCGATGAAGAGGATTTGTCAAGAATTATTAACACAAATTGATAATAGATAATAAATTCAAACCATTCTGCTCAAACTTCTCACCAGTCCGTGTTTATATTGAGCCATAAGTTAAACAGCAAAAACGTGATTTGGTGAAAGCTCCGATTTTTGCAGAAGGCTTATCATTTTTTGTATTACAGTAGTTCTACCATAAACCCCTAATGGATTATTCATACTGACGATCGATTTACCGTTCTCATTTCAATGAAATCAGTAAGGACATTTTGGAATGTTACGAAACAATGTCTTCAATGAAATATTTTACAAACTTCGAGAAAAAATTAAGATTGTTAGTACTTATAACCAATCATGTTCCGAATTCTGATTCATGAATATAACCTTCACGTTTTAGATTATCTTTTCATATTGTGATTATATCTATGTTCATGCTAATATATTTTTTCTGAAGAATCTGCAACATTCAAGCTGCAGCTTGTTTGCCTACACCAGACCAGGCCCATAGTCAGAATTAGATTCAAGGACGGACAAGCAGTTTACGTTAGGGTCAAATATATATATATATATTCCAATTACCCCATGTATCTTTAATGGGTTCAGTCCCAGCGGCCGACCATCTTGATTGATGTTTTCACAGGGTTTTTCCTCAGTCACACCAGGCAAATGCCGGGATGACACCTTCAGCATAAGCACTGGTCAATACCTTTCTGAATCCTTTATCCTCGCCTATCCTGGCCCTAATAGTCATAAATAAAATTCAATTCAATTCCGCGTATCTTTAACTAAAAAAAAAAGTAAAACAGATGTTCTCTTCTTTTAAGAATTGGAAAGATGCATTCTATTTAAAGTAAGTACAACCTGAGAAAACGTGTGAATTGGATACATTTTTTATTTTAATTTACGTCATTAAAGGTTATCAGTAGCGAAGAGTGCCCGATCTTATATATGTTTGCAGCAATATTCTCCACAAAAACGTATTTCATACTTTTACATTTTCCTTTCCTTGTTTCTGTTGCTAATGCCTGACTGTTACTCTCGTCCTTTTCATCTATCATGATTTGTTCAACTTCAGCCATATACGGCTCGTACTCACAAGGAACACTCGCCAGGTGTCAGAGCGCGATTTTGATTAAAATTCGTATGTATGTACAGAGCCTAGGTAAACCTTCAGAACAGGGCTTGAAAGCGAAGATTCCATGAAACGCAAAGCTTTATCTTCATTAATATGTTGTTGCCTTCTAGGTGTATGAGTGGCGAGACGGAACAGGAAGGTTACATATATTTACGAACCGGAACGTCGTTCCGGTCTGCTCCGGTCAATTTCGAGCCCTGCTTCACAGCCAAAATTGTAGGTGCTGTCAACAAATAATGACAGAGGGACCCGAGATAGATGAAACGTAGAAAGCTAATAAATCGAATACAGAGTACGGAAAACACATTTCCCTTTATAAATTGGCATATACATTAAAATCAAATGGCTATTAATCAATACTGGACAACAGATACCTGCTGGATGGTATGACGGGAATGATCGCCATCTTAAAAGCTACCTTCTTGACTATATTTCAAAATCTTTATATAGTACGTGGGCCATGTGATGTATCAATCTGTGCTAGAATTTTCCAAGAAACTCAATGTTGAAGTGATTTTTGGCATAGCTCTAATCCTGTACGACAAAATGGCACGTGAAATTGACCTGGAGAAGGTAACTTTCACCCAGCATTACAGCTTCTCGAAATGGGGACTTCATGTTCCGTTAGTGTATTTAAAACTTTATATCGTACTTCTTTTTCGGGCCATTAGAATAATAATTTCCAACATAACGATACCCCTTACGTATCTGTTTGCTTTTCGTTCCTTCAGCTATTTTAACATTTTTTCTTTTCATCGTTCGGTTCACACATTTTCCAGGTCAATCTTTATGCTTCATTTGTCGTAGTGGATAAAAATTATGCGAAAACTAACTTCAACATTGGTGTCTTAGGAACATTCCAGAACAGACTGATATGTCACGTGGCTCACCTACTATTTAAAATTTTTGAAGCATAGTCAACATGGCTGCATTCAAGATGACGGTCATTGTTGTCATACCATCCAGGATTTCCAGTGCAGTATCCAATAATAGTCATTTGATTTCAATATATGTGACAGTATACTTAAGAAAGGGCATTTTTCGTACTCTATTCGATTAACTTACTATCTCAGTTCCATTTTCTCGGGTTCTCCTGTCCCTATTTGTTGACGACAGCACCTATAATTTTCACTGTGAAGATTTACCTAGGCACTGTACCTACATACGAATTTTCATCTAAATCGGGTTCTGACACCTGGTGAGTGTCCCTCGTCAGTCTCATTTCTCGTAGAACGGACAGTTACGGATACGGATACAACAGTTCTAATCACTTCAATTCCATTCTTAGATTAGATTTAGCAGTCTGTAAAATTGTATCAGTGGATGCTTTCTTGCCAAATAAGTAGTAGTGTTCTTTTTTTTAACAAAAAAAAGGAAGAAACAAATCTGTAAAGATCGCCTGATTAATTTTACTCATAAACATATACCCATGCATGTAGTGACCACTTCACCCTCACAGTTACTTCTGTACATTCTCCCACGTACAATCTCATAAACTGCACATCTACGCCATTCCAAAACCCTACATTTCCTTATATCTCACAAAGAAACAAGACTTGTCATGATAAAATTATTATTTAAAAAAAAACTGCAGCTGACTATTTAATTTGAACTACGAAATGTGTCGATAGTAATGTGAACTTTATGTCCCTACTAAACCCATGAACCATTTTTAATGCACAATGTGATCCATACTTGTTAAGGAAACATTATAGGCCTATGTCACCATTATGAAAGAACACACTAGTACGGCCAAAAATTATCACAGGGCAGACCATGCCCATACTGGCCCCACCTTGGCTACGGGTCTGCACCAGGCAGGTATTTCTTTGGACAACACAGGACAAACCTTTTAAAAATGTCCTTACATTGTTCAGGTTTGTATTTATCCTGGATTTCAGGACAACAATGCCGATTATGCATGAATAACGAATAACTAAGGCTTCAGTTGAGTCCTGACCAGGACGCCCATTCTGAGCAAAATCACGCAATGCAGTCGGTACCAAGAACGACCATGTACGGTTCATTGTACGGTTTCAACACTTCAGCAGTTAATAATGGATTATGTGATGATGCATACTATTGTATTGTTCTTGTACTTTCTTTTTTAAATGTAATTGGAGGCAGTTGATATTGATAATTTACGAAATGATTACCCCCTTCAACCCCCACGTTGGCCGATATACAAAAACACGTCTGTCTTACTGTTTGTTTCTTCATCCACTGTAGACGTTTCAAACAAATCTGTACTTTGGTAGTTATTGCCTTGTTAAAAGTTGTCTCAGTGTCGTCTTTTCGCACTTTAGGGGGGCATTGCCCCCTTAAACCCCCACGTTGGCCGATATAAAAAATACGGGTCTTTTATTTTTTGACCCTTTATCACCTGAGGAGTTTCAAGAAAATCCTGGTGTGATACTTGGAAAACGTTGCTTGTAAGTTGGTCTGGAACAAAGTGTTGGGGAATGGTAAGATTGATATAAATATATTATCCGTGTTAGTATTTTGTCACTATCTTTGGACTACTACAATAATGTTGTAGAAATGCGAGTATGTGCAGTCAATTTGAGAACTCTTGCTAGCTTGATTAGTATCGGTATGCATGTCTTCGTCACTTGTTTTCAAAACTAAAGTAGAAATATTTACTAGTCGATGTATGGAGTAAATCGCAGCATAGTCTACAAGCTAACCCTGAAATAATGGTGAAGATTTCGGGAGGTAATTGTTTACATCTAACGAGGAAAAATATTCATTTGAAGAAATTCCGAAATCTTATTAATTTCGGAGATACAGGCCTTCAAAGTTTCGATGGTATCGTCACAAATAACGACATATCTCGACAATCAATGACGTTAGTGGTATTGCCTTAGCAAATCACAATCGAAATAGAATCCAATATATCTATTAAGCATATCATTGGCGAATACGCTTGGAAGGGATTTCTATGGTTGTCTTATTGAACCATTTAGTTCATTGTCAATGAAAATCTTAGATTGTACAACCTGTTCTTTCTATACATGACTCCCTTATTTAAAATCATTGACTGAATAAATGTATCGGGTACTACAGTATTTTGAGTGTGATTTGCTAAGCCGACATCACGTACATCATTTTGTGTCGATCTATGACGTAATTTGTGACGATATCACTGTGACTTTAATGCCGTGTTTACAATACCAACATTATACCATGGTTAATGTTAACCCGAGTTCATCTTAGTAATGTAAACAGTAGTTACCGTTAACGCGGGTTTCAAATTTAACTTGCGACAACATACGGCAGTTATCTTGTAACGTTAGTAAGAAACGACTGTCTAAACGCAAGTTAGTTATTAGGCACGAATCACTTCGTGACTTTATTTCTTTCTTTATCGAAATATATAGTATAATAGTGGTGCGTACTACCGTTAAAATATAAAAGAATGATGGCAGAACTAATCTACAAAATTTGACGATATAATCAATTCATTTGTGTTTATTTTTATACAATTTAATCCTCTCCCGTGTAACAAGCAGATTCTTTACTCAACCACAGAAACCTCAACCTGTTTCTTTACAGACAATGGTAGTACAAACACGATAAGCAAGTTAAGTTTGGTAGCCTCAATGCAAGTTAGTTTTACCCATAAGTATTACCATCGTAAAATGTTAGTAATCTAAACAAGACGTAAGTGCCTGTATGTCCAAAACTATGCATAATTTTTCATTTCTTCATAGGAACTTTTTCTTGCTTTTATGCAAATTACACGTCTTGAATTTTGAACTATTATCTTGGGGACAGTATAGATTTGTAACGGACAGAGCAAGAAAGTATTTTATTTCGACTCCAAGCCATACAAGTGACATTGACGAACGTAAACTTGAGTGTTTCTTTAAGATCATCTTCGAAATATACCGGTATTCGAATATGACCTAGAATAGGTCTGTCTATTTCGCATAGCCCCCACGATTTTGAGTGAGAGGGTCGCGCTCTAACCTGGTGTTATAAGACAAAACAAAGCAGCATAATTTTTGTCCACCATATAGGTTCCAGAACTAAATTTTACACATTGGTTTAAATCTACATTCT
>JAGDQP010035854.1:0-19360 GCA_022664845.1 Lepisma saccharinum | reverse complement strand
TTCCACATTTCATCAGAACAACATTTACACATGTCGAGGTCATACAACTAAGATTGTCTTCTGTAGTAATCACAATTCAAAGGTTTTTTTTTTAAATATTATGGGAAAATACAGTGCTCTCATTTACAAATAAGGCTTATTAGTATTCTCTTTATCTTATTTATACTTCAAAGAAAAAAAAATAGATTGCTTTCAACACCACACACAAAACTTTCCTGCATTTTAGTTTCTCTCCAGCATTAAAGGAAGTATGAAAACATTATTTTCCCGTCATATGAGTCGTCCATTTCCAAACGGCATCTTGTCCACCAAAATTCAATTTTGAGATATTGGCAGCATTGGATGTATGGTATTCATAGCTTCCATATTATGTATGCTTTACAATTCCAAAAAATCCGTAAAACCGTGAAAATTACGTTCAAATATGGTAAAATTTGTGTTACAGTTACAAACTGGTTCTTGTCCACCAAAATGGCGGAGGAAAAATTCCATAAATATGCAGGACCAAAAGGCTTCTTGTCCATTAGACATACAGATGCTTATCAGAATAATGGAAACACCTGTAGTTGGCAACACGTCGGATGTATGGGTTGGCAGTGGTGTCGTGGCGACCGCAGCGCCGGACTGCTGGTGGTGGTGTGTTAGGTCGGTCTCCATACTACGTCAGGCGTCGTGGAACAGGAGTGTGCAGTGGCTGCAGCAGACGGAGGTAGTGTAAAATGGGAGACCTCTCAGAGTTTCAAAGAGGGCAAATTGTTGGTGCGCGGTTATGTGGAGTGAGTGTGACGGCAGTGGCTAGTGTGTTAGGTGTGTCGCCAGGGACAGTGTCGAAGGTGATGACGGCCTACACAACACACGGGAAAACCACATCGGGGAAGCGGAACAGTGGGCGGAAGAAAAGCATCAGTGACAGGGCACGCCGGGTATTAAAGCTCATTGTCACGCGGAACCGTCGTGCCACTGCGGCGCAAGTGACGGAGGAACTCAATCAGCACCTCCCCCAACCTGTTTCGACAATCACAGTCCGCCGCGAATTACATGACATGAACTTACGGGGTCGTGTTGCACGGGCCAAACCTCTCATCAGGGACCAGAACGCTTTAGCACGCCGCAAATGGTGCCGCGACCATGCAACTTGGACCGTTGACGACTGGAAACGTGTGGTATGGTCGGATGAGTCACCATTCACCCTATTCCAAACCACGGGCCGTGTTTATGTGTGGGGAACGCCCAAAGAAGCGTATGATCTGCAGTGTCTCCGCCCAACTGTGAAACATGGCGGCGGCACGGTGATGCTGTGGGCCGCAATATCATGGTTTTCATTGGGTCCTGTGGTCACACTTCGCGGACGCATCACTGCCAACGATTATATCGCAATTTTAGGAGACCACTTGCATCCTATGGTCCGGATGTTGTTCCCGGACAATGACGCCATATTCCAGGATGATAATGCACCCATTCACATAGCTGGAGTTGTTGCAGCGTGGTTTGAGGAACATCGGGATGAAGTTCAACACCTCCCCTGGCCCGCCCAATCCCCAGATCTCAACATAATTGAACATCTGTGGTCCATCTTGGAAACACGACTCCGGCGACGATTTTCACCTCCATCCTCTCTCACAGAACTGGCCGATGCCCTGCACGAGGAATAGTGTCATATTCCACTTGCTACCATTCACGACCTCTATGCCTCCATCTCACGTCGCATCAAGGCTGTTCTGAAGGCGAAACGTGGCCAAACACCATATTAATCTGGTAAGATGCACTTTCGTTCAGGTGTTTCCATTATTCTGATAAGCATCTGTATGTAGTGCGCAAATAAAAACAGTTTCAAAGCGACTCTCGTCCACAAGTCACAGCAAGATTCAGATAAGTTAAAAATGTGTTGTTATCTCAAAAAAAGTAACTTCTAAGGCCAATTTGTTGATTCTTAACGGTTGGCCTTCTATTGTTGTTTCCGTCAAAACAAATCATATTTTCAACGATCAGTTTCATTGTCACATCCACTCAAACACGAGGCAGGGTCCTGTTTTGCACTGTGCCCTTCCAACATTTTGTGTTCTTTTAATGTGGTTGGTGATCGTATAGAGATTGAAATTACATCCAGTTTGCTGTGTGTTCGATCTAATAGGGATACTGTGATGAAGGAAGAACCACAGACATCACACACTGTAAAATATTTTACCGAAAAATCGTTAATGAGTAAGGGGTCTGTTACAGGAGCAGATCCTGGAAAGGCTAGGAAGAAGGTCAGAAATCCTCTTGCATGGAAGAAAAACATGAAGAAAGTTCTTTATTCATCGAAATCACTGCCCACAAGACCTTCATGTAATCATTCTGAAGTAAAACACTTTTGCTGTAGTGATGTGTCAATGCAAGATTTGAGAAAGTTTCATGGCATTTTTTATCTGAAGTCAGTGGATTGCATGTCAGTGAAAGTATAACAAGACAATTTAATTTTAAAATATACCAGTTCGCATATGCCCAAGCGCCAGCGATGTAGAGAAGATCGCAAACAAATCACCAACGCCAGTATCTTATAATAAAGTAGATAGTTGTTTCATTCACAAATCATTATATTTCAGGCACTACAACAATAATTTCGTTTATAGCTACCACTTTGATCCTGTTTCCATTATAATTATAAATAATTACATCATTTTATCTGTTTTTGTCTCCGAAAAGTCTCTTCTTCACGACAAAATGCCTTCGTACAGTTCCAAAAGGTATCTTGTCCATCAAACATTTCCAAAACGACTCTTGTCCAAATTATTTTTTAATATTTTCTTCAAACTATCGCATAGATTTTGTTCCAATTTTTAGCAAGTATTTCTTTGCCAACAACTCTGCAAAAAATTGCACACATTAATGAAAATTTGAAGCTTTGGAACATTTTTTTTTTTCGATTTCTGAAAAATGTTGTTTTGTGGACAAGATGCCGTTTGGAAATGGACGACTCATATATGAACTTAACATTATATATTATAATCTCAAATATAAAGCAAGCTACCAGCAAAATGAGGATCTAAAATATCATATATATAATTCAATTATTAAAAGTTTAAACTCCACCAAAACATCTCAAGGAGAGGGAGTTCTCGTGCTGGAAGTTTTCAATCTGAAATCAGTTTTAAATCTGAAATCAGTTTCTGCACGCCACACCAAAGAAAGGTATTTTTTTAAAGAGATGGTTCTAGCAAAATCATTTTCTCTTCTAATATTTTCAGTTTAGACGATCAATGAATAACAAGTAGTTTCCAAGGCTCGATCTATGCAATTATTCAAATCAAGACTTCAAATCTGAAATCAGTTTCTACCACATGCCCCTTCTCTTTCGTTAGGAGGCATGTGACGGTCTGCAAGCTCAAACAATATATCCTCTCCTCCTGGCTCGAATTCAATGAAAATTACACCATAGGTCAGATACCGTCTCTATATCACACCCTAAAAATATCAGTTTCATATCTCGCACCAACAGCGAGAAAAAAAGGAGATGGTTCAATTTGTGTACCTATACTACTTACCTGAGTTCCTATATGCATAACCACTTTCTAGAAAAAATGTACTGCCCTTAGTTCTACCGGGGCGGTCATATTTGCAACATTGCGGATGTCGATTTTTGTTCATGTAGCTATGTATGGAAATCTGAATATCTAAAAAACTAGAAGAGCTGGAGAGCTGAATCAAAAATCTTTGTGTAGTTCTTCGAGTGTGATATGAAGATTAGAAGTAGTTACCTTTACTCAAAATAAATCCTTTTATTCTAAAAATTATGCAGAAAATGGGAAACGAATTGCAAAAAAATTAATTTTGAAACTTCTTCGTGAAGGAGTTGAATATAAGGCTCGATTTTTTTTAAATATAGATCTATGAACAAGCTGTGTGCGTGCAAAAAATCACTGCGTTGAAACAAACCTCCTTCTTGCTATGTGCCCAACGGCCGACCATCCTGACTGAGATTTTTACTAGGCTAATGCCGTACTGGCACCTTAAGTGAGGTCCTAGCCGATACCTTCCACATCCTCTACCCCAAGGTCCATAGACCCCGTTTCTGCCTTAAAGCGCGCGGGTTAGGTTCGACCGACTTGCTGTACCCTATCCCGACCTGAGCCGCAATAGCTAAACTGCCATAAATAAATTCAAATTGAAACCGAATAGAATAAAATTAATTATGTTTTTTATGTTCTCATTTGCATGTTGAAAATATATTAAATTTCAAAGCATGTTTTAACCAAGATTTAATTTTGTTGTTAGGGCATGGTTTCAACTTTCGTTTTAAAGTAGGACACAGATTTTGCTTCTTATGTGTCTTTCTAACTCTGAGAACACACGGACTAATACCATGAAAAGTAGTTTATAAGTTATAACCTTTAGATATAATTTCTGAAAGGGCTTAGTGAATGAAGTCATCGAGTACCAAAACTAACTAAAGAATTTTCAACTTCTGTGGAATGCGGAAAGAAAAATAAAAGCTCCATAAACTTGCTATAATGGCAGATGTTAAGGAACTTGCCTGAGTTGAAGAGTGTTTAGCGTAGTCCTCCTGGCTGAGGGGATTTAAGCATGGGACTGTAGTTTTTTTTATGCCCATGTGCATACGTTTAAATCCCCTATCTTACACAATGTTTTACTTTTTCTAGCTACGTTTGAACGTTTAATTTTCGTTCTCTACCAATTACAAATGGTGTTTACGTTCAAAATTATGTTACCTTTAATTTGCAGATATTTTCATTATTAAAAAAGAATAAAGGCAATGCGCAAAGGGCCAACAAAGGCAATTGTGTGGTCTGAGGTGTCAGGTCAGTGTCTCCAAATTTTCAGGTTTGAAGCTCGACTAGGTATAGATGTAAGTAAACATCTTAACAGTTAGGACAATCAAGAATTGTATTTCATTTATGGCCTTTAGGCATCTAAGGCTCAGGGGCTATTTTGAAGGTGTCATCCCGGCATTTGACTTGTGTGACTGAGGAAAAACCCTGGGAAAACCTCAGTGAGGACTGTCGGCCGCTGGGATCGTACCCAGAACCTCTCGAATACTACGCCAACACTCTACCACTCAGGTACGGCGTCTCAGTAGGACAGACGGGCCGAAGACTTTAGTTACTGAAATGGCCCAAAAATAGTTAATCTTACAATGTGCAAAGACAAAAACTATTACTGGACATCATCAACAATATTGTTTCGAGTGACCGGAAAGAACAGCTGAGCTTCTAAGGACGGGACTTACAGTTTCGGGTAAAGTGGCTTTCAAACCATTCTGTACAATAAAGCTCATGAACTTGAACCTGTGATTGGACTTTTCTTAAAGGTCCAATTTGTTGAATTACAATCTAGTATATGTAGCCTCGTAGTCCACAATATATGCAGTTATAATTGCAAAAAACAAATATTATTGTGGCATTATACAGCAAATTGAAAATGCATGTCAATTGATATTTTAATTTACTACCTCATGCATATGATTCTACCGTCAGCACATAGTTACTACTTCAACGAGCCACATTATCAACAGGTTACAATATAGTTGCAACGCCACGCACACATATTTTGCACTTATCTTTGAAGATAAGTCTCATGTCCCATTTTCTCTTCCTTACCTGAATGAATTACTGTATATTCTAGGGCGAGCAAGTGTCCCGGAAATCCGGGATTGCACCGATTTTCGGCGTAGCGCACCGCCGTCCCGGGAAAAGGTTTTCGGGGCGCTAAATTGTTTCGCTTTTTCCAGCTGTGAATTGTGCTGTTGTAAGTCACTAACGATAGCACATTTTGCACGTAATGCTTTCTATTTTCTAAACGATTCTCTTGATCCATTACGAAAATGAATTGTTATTAAACTGTTTTCTCTTTTATCCACTCATGTACATGCATACACCCACTCAAACTGCGCGTGGTTAGTTTTCTGCTGTTTTTAGATTTGAGTGACATCTGCAGTTAAATTTAAAACATGAATTCGGATAAGGATGTGTAAGGTAATGAACGAGTCGTAGGATGTAGGATAACACAGCTATAAATTTCAAACGAGATGTCCCAGACTTTTAGAAATGGTATTTGATCACCCTAGTATAGCCCTTGGATACATAAAAATCGGGAGCTATAATACTTACAGTTAGTTGTTTGTTGAATAGGCTTTTGTGTAGCGCCCGTGGACACGGGTTCGAGTCCGTAAGGGACTATTGAACGGAGTGGTTCGGAGCCCACTTTACTCGAGACGGTAGGTCCTGTCCTCTGAAGCTCAGCTGTTCGTTTCGGTCGTTCATAGGATTATCGGGTTTTTAGAATTTCAATACGAGACAGGTCACGACAATTAACTCAAAGATGCACTTAGAAATGTATTATTGAATTTTTGGCACATAAATTATAATAAACCTGCATATATATTTAAATTACATACACTATTTGTTTTACTTTTTTTATATTAAAACCCGTAATATTTTACTACTTAACTTTGACCACTTGAAAGTTAAACCTGAATTTCTGATTTTATTAGAGTTACTTCTATTTTTACATCAAAACTCGTAATATTTTACTTAACTTTGAACACTTGAAAGTGAAACCTGAATTTCTGATTTAATCAGAGCTGCTGAACATTTTTGTTCCTATCATCTCTCCATTTACTTTTGAGGATTGAATAAAAACTTTCTCAGCAAATGCGTTTTAACTACGAAAGCTCAAAACATAAGATATCAACATTAGTATATTTGGAACAGCACCTAAATCAACTTTAGAGAAAAATATAATCCACTTTGAGTTCATATCATAGTTTTAGTTACTGCATCCTGCATCACTTAGTTCATTCTCGTGGGAAGTAAATTCTTCATAAAAATCATCCAAATTAAAAGCTCAACAAATCTAAGTGAATTCATAGCATTAATCACTTTTTACAAGTATTATCTTTCAATCATAAGGCTCCTAGTTTCTTAAAAATATTGGCATCATCGAAGTCAAAAAATAATTTAAATGATGCTGATGGAAGCATTTAACACAGTCAGCTAAGGAAGCTAAATTTCACAGAATTAGGCATGGTACAGAGACCGAGAATACTAGACCAAGACCGAGACAGAATAAGGTCTAAGAATCGAGACGAGAACGAAACATTATGCATCGAGACAGTCTAGAAACGAGACCAAGACTGAGACATCCATCGAGTCTCGAGCATTTTTTCATGAATGTTGATGATGTCAATTTAATGCTTTATTTTATGATGTTTTATAATAGAAGGAGTCTTATGGGAATTTGTTTCCTTCTGATAAATTTTATTTAACATGTTATATTGTAGTTTAAAAATATGACTAAGCCATATAAGTAGCCAAGTTATTAATGTCAAACTATTAAATACAGAAATTTATTTTCATCTGCGTATTTTTTCCCCGCGTTTTTTCTTGCTGATAGACTTTTACTTGTGTGGACGCTCTCCCGTTTCTATCAGCCTCTACTAGACTGATCCCGTGAAAACTGTAAAGCGAACGTCACGAAGTCAAACTGTCTAAATTCAAATATTGGTCTTTTATTACACTATTTACATTTTTTTAAAATGTGGAAAGATTTTTGCAATACTAACTGGTACTTTAGAATAGATGGCGATAATTGAACGTTCTTTTTATATAAACAACGAAAATACTTTTCTACGTATAAGGAAACAAGTCGGAGCTCAGTCACGGGACTATGCACCTGTGTTACCACCAGGATTTAGCATTGGATGTCCTATTTGGATGACCTATGAAGGTTCAAACTCGTACTCGTCTCACCGAGATCTTTTTAACATCTCAACCACAAACACCTTTGTAGTCCTATAGCTCGTGGGTTGGAAATTACTAGGGGGAAATGGATATCCCCTTTCTCGGGAACCATTCATTCAATCTAAATGATCTATATGAGTTTCAATTATGTACTCTAATTGATACCTTACCAACGACAGCTTTTGCACCTTCGTAGTCCTTTTAGTTGAAAGTTACTTTGTACTATAGGTGGAGGTGATATCCTCATCTTCGGACTTACAAACACCCTGATCCAACCGAGATGATCAATACGGGTTTGAACTCGTCTTGACGATATCTTTCCAACGACACCTCAACTATCTTCATAGTTCTTGTAGTTCTTGATTTGAAAGTTGTCGACAAAAGGAAATTTCAAATAAGACTGTACATAGTATCCTTAGATACAGTAAAGTTATTTTTTTATCCATTAAGTTATACTTAGGATTATTGGAATGACATATTAATCTGATAACACGGCTTATTTGAAATACCAATGTGCTTATTCCAGTTTATAAGATTCGCAATACACTGTTATTGAAAGTAGCGCCTACCGGGAACACACTTCACTCTTTTGTTTTTGCTTTAATGTAAGATGAAGCTGTAATCCATACTTATGAACATGTAAATTGATTGTTTTAAACAGTCAAGAGCAGCAGTATTGTAAACAAATTAATTCGTGTACAGTTCGGTAAATGGCATTTTTATTATCTTTGCATGTGATTATTTTCTGTAAAAAATTTGGCAATAATTAAAATTTTTGTCACATTCTGTACGAATATTTATTTCTATAAATATCTCTGGTAGAAAATTTTAACTAAAATGTATTTCTTTCTATTCTTAACGTAACAATTATTCATTAAATGTAAAAAAATAACTAACTAACTATGCCTTATGGAACTCGCAAGTTCATCGCCGCAGTAACAAACGTTCACCATTGGATTATATCCTGGGCAATATCAAGCCAGTTTTCATCACGAACACCTACTTCTCGAAGATATCTTCTAATATTGTCCTCCCAACGACATCTCGCTCTTCCCAATGGTCTCCTTCCATCCGGTTTTCCAACCAGGATAGAATATAATCTTCGTTTTTCCCCCCATCCGAGCTACATGGTCTGCCCACCTTAGTCGTCGCGATTTCATTATTTTTACATCTGGTGAAGCGTACAGTCCGTGGAGTTCCTCATTATGCAGTCTCCTCCACTCTCCAGTCATCTCGTCCCGTTTCAGCCCGTGTATCTTTCTCAAAACCTTATTTTCAAACACACGTAATTTATGTTCAACTGCTAGGGTCGTACTCCAACTTTCGCAACCGTAAAGTATTACAGCAGAATAACAGTTCTGTATATTTTCAATTTCTATTTCCTTGATATTAATCGCGATGTTAGAAGTGTTTGGACTGAATAGAAACATGCGTTCCACGATACTAAGCGACTTTTTATTTCTTCAGTGACCTCATTTTTGCTTGTTACGTATGCTCCCAAGTATTTAAATTTGTTTACTTTCTCTATGACCTCACCCCTAATTCTTATGTTTTTATTTACTTCATTCCCTGTGTTTCGGCTTATCATAATGTATTTTGTTTTATCTTTGTTTACCTGTAGACGTATCTCATCGCACGATTCTACTAAGGAAGGGCGCCGATTTCTCTGTAAGTTTGGGAGAGGCATTCAGATCCTTTTTTTTTTCAGGTGAGGGTTTAAGAAGGCACATATGACACAAATCCAATAAAGATTTTGCCAAATATTGTATATTCATAAAATTACACGTATAATAGTATACATATCATCATCATGAAGGCTTCCCCAGGCCCAGCTATTACAGAATTTAACAGTTTGTATAACTTTAAAAAAAAATCACTAAAGCATATTATGTTCTAACTAATAAGAACAAAGTTTCTGCTGTTACAAGAGAATAAACTTAGAAAATAACATAAACTAATGTTAGTGTATGCTGAGGAGTTATCTAGCTTTCAAAATGTGGTTTTCTTTCTGTCCGGCCCGCCGCGCTACTGCTTTATTTGGCAAATACATATTAATTCTTGGTTCTCGATCTCAACAGGCATGGTTCAAGAAGCATCTGTCTCACCTACACTGAGAAAAAATTATTTGGACAAGTTCAACAAAAAGAAAAAGCAGACTTATCACACGAAAAACGTGGCCCATTTCGAAATCTCTTGCCTGTTTATAATAATTTGGATACTGTAGATAGAATACTTAAGAAATAACTAGTACACCATACACCTGCAAGGTAACAGGCAACGAAAGAGTGATAACTACGTAAATTCATCACAAAAAATGTATTTGGACAACCCCATACTACTCTCGAAATAAGTGTTCTAGGAATTATTTTGTGTACAAGAGCACTCTGCGTGGTGTATTGAAGCAATCCACACCGTGTTAGGCATAAAAAAGCAGCATGGGGAACAAATTGAGTTGAACAACATTGGAACAGCTCACTTTAATTTCAAATTATGTGGTGAAGGTAAACGGTACTGAGATATAGCCAAGCATGTTGGAAAGCCATGCTCTACCGTTAGATACATCATAAAGAAACATAAAACAGAATAATTATTGAGGATTCGTTCAGGTCAACTAAGGAAATTAACTGCCCGCAGTGAAACCTACACTCTTCATTCTGTGAACAAAACTCAAAGAATTAGTGTTAAAGATTTCGTTATTAGATAATTGGCGAGGAAACTATTACACAATTTAGGGCAACATTTTATGCACGCGCGCGGGCGTTGCCTGCGATTTAGCATTTTTACACTATCCCTACCTTGCCCCTGCCCTCTTCTTGATTCAAGATACATCCCAGTGACATTTTTCTACAGATTGTCCATACATCAGACTCATTTTAACGTCAGGAATACTTCCCTTTCGGCTATATGCTGTGTACCATTTTATTTCCATGATTATTGCTTAATTAGCAGGCATGTTAATTATGTGATACACTCTTTGATACTATTTTGATAGATAAGCAAGACAGGCGGAAGGGAGCGCTGCGATCCTTACCTTTCCAAGCTATTTGAACTCCCCTCCCCCATTTCTTTCTTGGTTCAGAATACAAGGCAGTACCATTGTCTACAGTGTGTTCATACATCTGACTAATGTTTAGTCTCCAGACTAGTCTTTTGCTTTTATGCTGTATGCCCTTTTTCCCATAATTACTGTTTAATTAGCTGGTACGCCGATTGTGTGATACAGAGCTAGATATTGTTTTGCCATGTCTTTGCGATAATTTCTTTTTATTTACACTTTTCGGTATACCCTTGTATATATATTTAGTACTTCGATAACTGTTATTGGAAGCTTTATTTTCCTTGATTGATGTGATCTTTTCACGTTCATTACTGAACTGTTTCACGCAAATATGTGTATTTATTCCTTCTGACGTAATGCATAATTTTGTTTTTGATTTTAGTTCGCTTCTTTCGATGGTTTGCTACGTTATAACTTATTCATATGACACTCGTATTTTTGCACGATCTTGCGCGAACGAACTCGAAAATTCTTTCCCTGTTACATGTTTTAAAGAAGAAACATCTGTTGTCATTATGCTTACGCGAACAATTGAGGGAGAAAAGGTGGAAGAACTAGAGAGGGAGAGAGAGAGAGAGAGAGAGAGAGAGAGCAAGGTTCTTAAAGTGCCTTCCATAAGCTTAAGTTCTTTTTGCCTTCTTCTCTTATTATTCTATTCAATTACTTTCCAGCTCAAAGAGCTGGGGGATCAAACTAGTTCTGTATGATTTCTATACATGCTGCTTAAAAACATTTTATCTTCCTTTTTTGTGGGTCAAGATTAAACAAGATTACAACCATACAGAAACAACTTTCACCTGGAAAGTTGAAAGGAAAGATTAATAAAATGATTCCTTTTTATTCTTGTAAATATAGCGATCGGCTTTTCAAGAGTGTAAAGGATCCCTGGTTATTATTCGCCTGTCCACGAATTCTGAAGTGCTGAGGATTGGATGGGTTGAACAATTTTTCATCTTGTTTTTTCGTGTTAATTTTCCCCTATTTTCTAGAGTGTATATTCCTATTGTAACAATCGTAGTTCACAACTAGTAGAAATGGACCTATTAGAAGTTGATATGGGAAAAGCACGGCTATAAAAATACAATAAAATCCCCCCTTCATCCATTTCACGGACAGCGACCATGAGATTACACAAGAGGGAGCTAACTCAACAAAGGGCTCTAAAGAAATAGGCTGAGAAACGAGCGAAGCATTAAAAGGCTACGGCATGAATGTATAGAAGATTAAACTTGCTAGTGAACGTAAGAGGCTTAGAAATGGATATATAGAAATTTACGCACGAATAACTCGAAAGTTGAGACGAACCTCTGCAATAGAATATTCTTTGATCCTGTGCGGTTTCTCACACTTGCAAAGAGCGACCATGGAAGAATGAGACGTGAGGAATTGGTCTTATTAGCGTAGTACACTGAACTGGCATCTCTTCCATGAAATTCCAAGACGCATTATACAAAGGGGACACCACTTGAACGATCTTTAGAAAGAGTTTGTCAAATATCAAAGAACGAACAATGTGGGCAGGTGAATATGATTCACTCGATTGCAAACACAAGAGATTAAAAAACGATGCCTTTAAGATGAGTTGAAGAAGGATGATTAGTTAGTGGAGCTGCAAGACCATTACGATATGCAATAACGTGCAGAGATGAGAAGTTGGAAGTGGAACGTCATTCGTTTGAAATAAGATCTCGAAACCCTAAGCCTTTAGTAAAATACTGATGGAATACGTTTGTACTGTTGAGTCAGCCATGGAAGGAAACCCTTTGGATGGGTAATATGAACATGGTAGTTTTATGCTTTCCAGGAGTTACAACTGCTGAATATTACGGATATATACACTGTAGAAGGAAATGTTTTACGGTTAATTTTGCTTAATTTGTCTTGGGTATTGGAATGATGTCCATGTTTGTTTTACGTGTGAATTCAGAACGAAACTTGCTGGCAATTATATGTTTGTAAAAATAAGTGTTCCTGCCAGAAAAGAATTGATTTTGTGGATAATTCTATGACGATATTCGAATGCAAGTCAACGTTTGCGTTTCGATGAATATAACAAATACAGATTCTTTAATAATGCATGGTAGGTGAATACAAATATTTTAATATATGTATAGACATATAAACATTACATCATGATCATATTCAGCCGTTTTCTATCCACTGCTGGATGAAGGCCTCCCCCTTTTCTTTCCACATATCTCGGTCTGCTAATATCCTCATCCATGTAGCACCTGAAAAACGCTTGATTTCATCTACCCATCTTACATTTGGACGTCGTCTCGGTCGTTTCTTTTCTCTAGGAATCCACTATAGTATATTTGTCGCCCACCTTCCATCTGTTCGTCTAGCTATGTGACCAGCCCATCTCCACTTCATCTTCTTCGCAGTCTTGATTACATCCTCTAAATTTGTTTGTGCGCGAATCCATTCATTTGTCTTCCTGTCCTTTCTGGTTATTCCTAGCATGCACCTCTCCATTGCTCTTTGTGTGACTCTCAATCTTTGAGTTGTTTGCGCATTCAATGTTCAAGTTTCGCAGTAGTACATCATTACAGGTAATACACATTGATTATAAACTTTACGCTTCAGACACATTAGAAGTTTGCTTTTGAAAATAAAGTGTAGTCTTCCAAAAGAACTCCATGCCATTTTACATCTTCTATTTATTTCATCAGTCAACTTTGCATTCGATGTTTTAAGCTGGCCTAGGTAAACATACTCATGAACTATGCATATTGTCTCTCCGTTAATCTTCACTTCCTTCTTTGCAGCATGTTGGTAGTACAATACTTTTGTTTTACTTAAGTTCATTTTAAGGCCTATTTTCGAACTCTCGTTACTCAGTTCTTCCATTCTGGTTTGTAGTTCTTCTGTACTTGAAGCAAACAGGACTATATCATCAGCGAACCGTAGGTGATGAAGATATTCGCCATTAATTTTAATTCCAACTTCATCCCAGTTTAAATTCTGGAACGCACTCTCCAGGACCACACAAAACA
This sequence comes from Lepisma saccharinum, assembly GCA_022664845.1. Taxonomy (NCBI): domain Eukaryota; kingdom Metazoa; phylum Arthropoda; class Insecta; order Zygentoma; family Lepismatidae; genus Lepisma; species Lepisma saccharinum. The sequence continues at coordinate 5,564 of JAGDQP010035854.1, read as the reverse complement.
GTTTTGGAGAAATTGAATCTCCTTGCCTTACCCCTTTTCCAACTTTAAATTTGTCATTGTCTTGATGCAATCTAATGACAGAAGTGGCAGTCGAGTAAATATTTCGCACTAACTTGATGTATTCACTTTCGATGCCTTGATGTTCAAGTGATTTAAATACTGCTGACAATGAGACCGAGTCGAAAGCTTTTTCAAAATCTATGAATCCCAAACATAGTGGAAGTTCATATTCATGAGTCCTTTCCATAACTTCATTCAATGTTTGTATGTGGTCCATTGTGCTAAATCCACGACGAAATCCGGCTTGTTCCCTTCCCTGGTTAAAATCTAAGTCTCGTTCAATACGATTCAAAATAACTTTGAACATTTTGTATAGGACTGAGAGTAAACTAATTGGTCTGTAGTTTTCGACGCGTTCTTTGTCCCCTTTCTTGTAGAACAACATGATAACGGCATTAAATATATATACAGACACATAGATATAATTATATATATATAAATATAGACAATAGATTCGCCGAAAGGGGGAAATTCCAATGACACTCTACATATGATCAGAACTTCATACTTCCGTTGACATATACACATCTTGCTATAATTACGCACCATGCCACAGTGCGGGACCAGGAAGAGGGGGACATCACACTATAGTAGAGTAGTACTGTTTGTCCGCAATATAGGGTGACAAATATGGTTTTCCTGTCTTGGATGTTCTGATTGCGAATGAGAGTCAGTATACTGTTTCGATGTGTAATCACGTACTAAGTTTGCATGTCGTTGCCTGTTAAAACACGTTATTCGTAAAAGATTGGCATCATGTACTCCAGCAGACACATTTACATAATAGTACTACAAAGGAATTGCATATGTTAGCACTTGAGAATGATTTTGAATGTACCCACCTGAAACATGTGTGTCTTCAGCACACTACTACCACCTAGCGGAACAACTAGTAATTATAGGAGTAAACATGGCACTTTTCGAATGGTAACAGAAGACAATCACTATGCGTAACTTTTTTGAAATTTGGAACCGCAATTACGGCACAGTAATCGTAGAACCAAGAACAAAGTTGCGATATCTAACCCATCACTTACTGTGCTATGATTGGTAACACCTTCGAATTGACAGGACGCTTCATGATTGGCTAGCAGTTCATATAAAGTACCTCTGTGAATAGACATTGAACCCAGTTAAGAGCACGATGGCATTTTGCGTCTGTTCAGATTCACACGTGAGTGCAAATTGCGTACTGCAGGCTTTTGATCAATGGACGCTCTCCTTTTCGGTAGTTTGCATTTACTGTTATGCAGGCATTCCTCTCGAAGATGATGGCCATGCTTGTACCAATCTTTCATCGGATGATGTACAAGATGAAGTTTTAGAGACGTTGGCGTTTTTTGATACATATCATTCGTTTTATAATATTCTTGTTGAAATGCATCTAGATCATCACGTCCCCCTAGAACACTTTCTACGCACATATCTTGCCATGATTGCTAATGACGATGATCTACAGTCAATTTACGATGTGCTGTGGACAAAGGACTTTGAACATGTAGTCACACTTTTGGCTTTGGAGCAGGATTACAAATAAAACGCAAAGATGGGAATTAGGGAAATTAATTACTGTTCAAGTAATAAATACATGGATGTGACAAACATTTACAAAACCAAATATAAACACACTTACAATATAATTACATATAAGTGACAAAATGTACATGACTACAAAAATTACGTCATGTAACCATCAGGATATGTGATTTGTTGTTTAAAAACAAATATATGGTATAACACACAGGATACCAAGTTCCGCATTTCACATCACCTAAATAGCGTTGTACCTCCCTCTCCGATACAACGTTTGATGACCGATTGTTACACGGGAGCCATCGACATTCAAAGTTTATTGTCTTGTATACACAATGTGGTACACAATACGGTACCACACCACAAGGATATAGTTTTTTGTGTCCTTTTAAATAAACGGTTCTACAAAAAGAATGTTGTCCACTCAGCGGGAAACAAAATGTGATGCGTTTAACCAACGTGCCATTCGTTATGGTGCGGAATAGGATATATGTAGGGGTATATTAACATTACTACAAATGAATAGCGTTCATCATGTAAAGAGGATTTGGTGTCAATGGATATGCGTTAAGGGATGAACATTATACACAGATGAATGTCTCAGGAGGTTGTATACCTTGCAGGATGTTTTGCACAGCTGTTTATAAAGCGGGTTAAACAATCGGAACTGTACAAGTGTATGTATTGAAATGTCAATGATATGCTCCGATATTGAAATGGTCATGATTCGTTTACCAGTGTTCAATCGCCAGCAAAGAGATGTTCAATGTCAAATATATATAATAAATAAGTATTCCAAAAAATGACAAGTATGTGTTTTATTTCCATGTATTCCGAACCTCGATATCAATAGGGAACTGTCATATATTGTTCTCTATCAATAGGATTTTATTTCCGGCGTTTCTGTTGTTGTACAACAAAATGGCGTATCACTTGGGATTTACATACGACACGAAAGTCGGGTTTCCGAAGAATACGATTAGTTGTAACGATTTGTTTACCTTTATACGTTACCCTTCCCGCCATATACATAGCATTAAATGTGATTTTCTTTTGTCTCTGTTGATTCAAGGTAACTCCACGTATTTTGATCACATGCTCTAGTTGCCCTGTAAATACTTCCTTTAGCTCGTAAGAGTAATGCTTATGCCCTCCACAAGTGAATAGACGCATCTCCCAGCCTGGAGACAGTTCATCCTTTAGCTGACCTAGGTATTACCCGAGCGACAGCAATGGTGGTTCACACGGCGTCTAACATAGATAATGCTATCGGTATCACAGTACAAAAACGAGCTATACCGACAGTACTCATTGCCTCGTACAAACGTAGACATGCCCATGATGAAATAAATGGTGCAAGTATGACATTGCTGAAAGTGTAAGGTGTATCTTGCGACTCCAAATCCCAACAGGTAACACGGAGTTTACTCTCTGTTAGATTTATATGTTGCATTTTAAGGTGAGGATAATAGACAATCTCATTAAACTCTCGCGCTGTCGTAACAATCTTTGTTTCCGGAAGATCGCGCCTCTGCGCCCAATTACCGAACAAGGAGTTTAAATATATCTTTGCAATGAATCACAGTCCCACGTTTTTGTTAATGTTATCATACCCTAGGTGAATTCCCTCATGATTGAAGTAATCCTTAATATGCCCCTGCCTGTCCTCCTCACGATGGCAGCTTTGAGGAAATCCTGAGACTTCTTGCTTCATTTTAAGAAGTGTAGCTACGTAGGACTTTAACATGTACACCGACATTTTCTATTCCCGAATTTCATACGTCTGAACAATAACGTAACCTGCTTTTAATGCGGCATGGAGCTCGGATGTACAGAAAACCCTTTGATGGAGCGTTCTTCGTTTATGTGTAACTTGTCCATAGAAGTTCTGCATAAACCAAACATTAGTTTGTAATAGGCATTGTATGGTAATATGGGTATGGCCAGATCCGTTGGAAGGAGAACTTTATAAAAGATTAAACCACGAACCTGACTGGGATCAGGTATGTCCGAGTCCTTATGAATGGTTACGGAGCCAACTGGAAGTGGTTCAGTAGCCATTACCCATGGATAGAGCGAGGTAAAATCGACAAAATTAATTACTTCCGTTTCACTGCATTCGGAAAGGCTTAGGAAGCATTCGGTACGGCCACGCTTAAAGGCATCATTAGGATGTAGTGGTTCTTCAATATCGCAACAATGCTCGCGAAGAAGGTCTGTATTTCAGGGCAAGTCTTCACCTGTTCGTGCCACTGACATTCCCAGATGGACAGAACATTCACATTACTTGTCTGACGCAAAAAATACTCCCTAGCCATAGTGTCGGCATATCGACTATTGAGACTACGCCCTTGTTTATCTATAGCTAAATCCCTGAGTTGTGTTGGACATTGGTGGTTGTGATACAAACAGCCGAAATATTCATATACTGTACGCGTATGTTGATCACAAACATGATATTCTTAATGTTTTCATTGGGCTTCACCACCTCGTCATAGCTTTACAACTTTACCTTATGTGTATATTCTATATACCTAAGCCAAAGTTTACCTTGCTTGCTTTGATTAGTACCATGATGAGAACCTAATGGAGGGATAACAGGGATAGTATTATCTTTAAGAAACAGTGTACGATAACAAAGCATAGCCCCGGCAGAGACAGTGGCCGTATGCAAATAACATTTATGACCACCCGTTTTACTTTCGATAAGAGTAGAAAAGCGAATAAGAACTAAAGTTAGGATACGTACGTCGTTTTGACAATAGTCTAACAATTCACGCTGAAAGTCGAATGCTTTTTACCTTTGACACATTTCTTATGCCATAGTGTAATAGCCTCAGCATCTTTGTCTGATTTGCTCCCTAGATCGGAATAATCTAGGTCTGAATATAATCCAACATAATTCAGATTCCTTGGAGAACAGAATAAGTGTGGTAAGTACGTCTTCTTCAATGATTCGGTCAGCCCTAACGTTTTCGGGTGATCCGCTAATCGAACTCCCATAAATAGGAACGTGTCTCTGAATATAATGTCTCTGATCGTGAGTTGCATTATTTTGTGAGCACTAGTACATACATACAATTCAGGTACTAATTGCTGCTGTTCTAATTTTCCACAGGCAACAAATAAATTGTCGAAACCATGAGCATTATGTGCCAGAGCAACCACTTGCGTAAACGTAGGACCCTGTTCTAAGACATGGGTGATAAAACGGGTCCATGGTGTAAAATATAAAATTCCGATTGTCCTTCGCATGCTTACAAACATTACATCTATAACTCTCCTCATGAATATCTTTGCACCGATAGCAACAGTTCGACACACAAATTAAATTTGCCACTAATTCATGCTCACCCTTGTCATCAGCATCCAATCGCATAGTCCGTATGTCATAGACAATATATTAAAAGTCTTCTACACGTTTTGGATGCTCGAGTTTGACGTAACACATATGGGTCTCGTTAACATACATGTAACTTGTGCCGCAGAAACGTTCACCACAAACATGTTTCGCCTTTCTACGACGCCAGTCAAGTTTTACACCACACTGAACACATACCTGAACATGATTACATAACGATTTCCGTTTTATTTTGGTTGCATGTATCTCAAAACATGCTTGATTGACAAAGGTACGATTACACTTCTCACAATAGCGTTTTCTGTCATCAGAACTTTCGGAATCTGGATGATACGTCTCGCATAGTTTACATCTATATGCACAGTCATGAAAACGGAACTCCGTATAGGGATTAAGACAATAGTCACAACAGCCCTTACTACTTAAAAAGGCGGATATCGTTTTAATAACGTCATAGTGATTGTTTTCATATCATAAAAATATTTTCCTCTGAACTGTGGGGCTAACATACATTTTTTCATACTGGCGCGTTTTGCTGAAGCGTCCGTACACGATAATTTGATATTGATTGCCAAAATGCTTTGGAAATTTGTTGACGTCGTCTAAACTA
>JAGDQP010035853.1:6608-19360 GCA_022664845.1 Lepisma saccharinum | reverse complement strand
TTTTTTCCTATGGAAATCAGAGATTATGTGTTAGATGTATATGAAAAAATGTTATCATATCGGTGTACTTCATTTTCCAGTTGTATTCATGGTGATATTCCGGTCGCATCTCAGAAAGTCCTGTGGCAAATGAGCTTTGAGTGATGACGCTGTACCACTTGTAGCGAGTTGTAAGTTTTTATCGCGCTACAAAAGCTTGTTTAATATTTAAATCGTGCATTTCCAAAAACGTTGTAAGTACCAAAAACAAAATGATACAGAAGAAAGGAAAAACATGTCTATGGAATGAAAATATATTTATAACCTAAGACCGTGGAAGTTCGTGTTTCCACCACTAGGGTCAGCGGTAGGCAGACAATGTGCTGTGCCATTATGAAACATGACATTTACAACGTGTTTTTGTAATGGCATTTAGAACGTTTTGGAAATGCACGATTCGTTTATATACATGCCTCCCGCCACTTCTGAATTCTGAGGGCTGTGAATTAATAAATGGACTTCTGGTACATTGTTTGATTGAATTACCAATTGCAATAAGCGACTGTATTTAAAATTGTAATCTCAGATCAAAGGAAGTTATGGTCGTGGTAGGAAATAGGGAAATTATATTCTTACTCATATGAAATGGCGGTTAAAAATCCATCTGAATTCTTCTGTGATATTGTATGAAAACGAGGAAGTCTTTTGTAAGTTCAGAGTAAAGTTGTAATTATTGTTTTGTATGGAAATTGAAGAGACAACTGATTTACGGATTCGGCAAGAAGAAAGATAAAGGCGGTGACGGTGTGGAGAATGAAGCTCAAAATGTAAAGATAGGTGGAATATAATTCTAAAATTAATTTAAGGAGGAACCATTGGATAATTAATTAAGGATATTAATTGTCAACTGATTAACTGACTAAACTTAAGGTAAATTAAAAAAAAAACACCAATATAATTAAACCTTGCTTGCAGCAACCATGTGGTCAGGTTGGCAAGGGTGTAGGTAACTGGTCCACCCCTATCGAAGACAAAGAATCAGAAAATGGTTCAATTTCTTTGCTAGATGTAGAATAATATTGTTAAGCCTAACATTTTTGTACTCTCTCTCTCTCTCTCTCTGAAAATGATATAAAAGGAATCACAAAGGGAGAAAAATAATATCTCTTGTTCGTTTCGGGGCGGCAAGCCCCCTGGACCCCCCTTACGGCATTTCTCAGGCCTGGATAGGGGAGGGGAAAAGGAGAGGGAGGATTTTTAAAAAATAAATTGTGCGGTTTAACACTATTATTCTGCATGTAGCAAAGAAATTGAACCATAATACTCTATTTTCGGATTCTTCTTCTCCAACAAGATCCTACTCTACCTCAAAAAGTACGACAATTATTAAATATTCTCTTTTTCCTTTATATAAAGTCACATGTCCGAAAAGTATATTAAGCAGTATTGCTACTTACTTGTTCATGGATAATTTCCTTAAAGACCTAAATTCAGGACAAAAGTTAAAAGTACTTTGGCAGTTGTAATAAAACATAGACTGACCCTCAAAATGGGATTAGAAATACTTTAGATCAAGTTAAAAGCATCTTCGAACTTCCACCGAAGCATCTAACGTTTTCGAACAAGGCCTCATTTTACATTTTGACTCGGAGAGGGAAGACGATTGAAGGGACTAATAATACTATATAATAAAACCAGAAAAACGAAAGAAAAGTACTTATTTATCGTCAAAGTTGATACTTATTTTACTTTATATTTTTGTGTGTTGTTTCATTAATAGAGTTGAATAATTGCGTTTACTTATAGCTTGTGTTTAGTTTCGTTAATCTTTACTTTGATCACAGAGTCATACTTCAAAAATGGCGTTTTCACGGAACAAATGAAGAGTAGTGGTTGTATAAAGTACGGAAAATAAACATTTGATTATTGAACTTAATTTAACTACGTTAATGGTGTTATTTTCATAAATATCTTAATTCTACTCATAATTATTTTATATTCCTACGTTCACACATAGGCCCTATATAAAATACTTTGTGGAATCAAGTGGAAAGTTTATCATCAACTTCTAAATACAAAATAAAAAGACTAGGAATAAATAAAAGGCAAGTCTAGTTAAGCAATTATAATTATGCTTTACGATTTATATGTGTTGTTTCAACAAAATTTTCAGTAGTTAATTAGAAACATAGGTGGACCAGTTATCTACACCCTTCCCCTCAGGTTTCTAACGACGTTCGCAATCTAAATTCTTTGTTCGGTTGAATAATAAGTATCAGTACGGTTTATTTAAAACAGACACATAACTATTAGTAATAATCTGCAAGTTGCGATAAATGGATCAAATTTCTAAATTGTTCGAAATAGTGTGTTAACACCCGGTGATGTGATTGAGAACAGGTTAATAAAATCGGTAATTTCTTGACACTAATAAAGCTAGAAGCTGTTTCAAATGTTGATTAATAAATTCTCGGGAGAATAATTCTGGATTGTTTGGTTTGAATGCTTGAGGTTGCGCTTGAAGTTTACTAAGTCAGATTAGTTAACATGTGGGTTTTCAGTGTGATTTGAAGGGTTAGATTTTTTTTTTAAGTAATCGGAGTAGAGTCTGCTTGCTCATTTTAAACAGGGTTGTACGCTGTAGCGAAGGAGGACTTGAGAGTATGTAAAAGTCAGGTTAGTCTAGTCGGATCCTAGTTGCAGGAAGTGCAGAAGGTGGTTGTAATAATTTCTGTGTGCCTTGTTGTGGAGCAGTGAGTTGACTTAATTAGTTATAATTGATAGAGATTTGCATGTTGTTTTTCTTTTGAAACTAAGACCGTTATTGTTTTTGCTCAGGGTTCTATGATGTCAGCGGTAGTTCCTTTTGGTGGTAGTTCGGAGTATGTCGAGTAAGCGATGAGGGCTGTGAGTTTGTTATTCTTGGAACTTTGAGTGAGTGATTGGAAAATTGTTAGCCTAGTTTTGGGTTTTGGATTGTGACCGTGGACTTGTCCGGAAAGGTATTTTTGGCTGGCGAAGGCAGGTTGGTTGGGACGTGTTTAAGTCTTGGAAATAATATAAATTCTCATGTGAATTAGGTGAATCCAGGATTGACTTTCAAGTTTGTTGTTGTGGTATTTAATGTATTTGATCGGGGTTGTCGGTGTTCAGTGAGTTTGGGTTTTAGGAATTCCTGGAGTTGGTCGAGAGAGCGGTGAAAGGTCGCATTTTTGGGCTTTTGTTGGTTTTTGCTGAGCGAATGTTGGATTTTAATTGTGAATTCTGGTTGGCTGAGGATTGCTGTTGTTGTTGAAGAGATTTGTAAAGTATGTTGACCGAGCAATGGCGGGTTGATGGTCAGCAATATTGGTAGTTTGCTATTACTTTATTTAAATTCTTTAGTTTTGCAATGGTTAGTCAAAAGATTTCTGTGTTGCGTTTTTGGTCTGAACAGTATGTCGAGCAAGTGAAAACAAGTTGAAAATGTTGAGTTTTTTTTTGGACAGGGATTAGTTTGGTATTGTGTGTCTGCTCTTGTTATAGTTGATCGACATCGGAGAGGATTTTTATGTTCATTAAACAAGAGTGTTATGGTCTAAGACTGGTTTGATGCTGTGAGGTCGGTTCAAAGGGTGTTTTTGGATTTTTGTTCTGGAATTTTGTTACCGTGAATTGAAATTGAGAAAATAAATAGAGATTAATTCCATTAACGATTGAATGGGCGTTTAATATTAAATTGAATTTAAACTCAATTCTTGGATTAAATATTTTTGGTAACGGATTGACTTAATTAAAGGAGTTGAAAATGTGTAGTTTGCGGAAACGGGTTAATGGTTATTGTTGCTTCCTTTTGTCTGATGATTCGAATAACTAAACGGCTTCTGATAAAAGTAACTAACTTACTGCAGTTTTAGGGTTTTTCTTAACTAAAACAATTTTGGAACTTTGAGTAAACCCTAATAATTTCTTAAAACTTTGGTTCCAAGGTTTTGTTTCTTACTTAACTGGGATTGATTGTAAACAAATTGAAGTTCAAAAGACGTCCTCGTTTCACTCTGATACTGAGCTTTCTTTTTCGTTCAAATTTTTGTTGAAAAGTATTTACGATGTAGATTTATTGTTTTGTATTTTGTTTGTGGCACAGAAACTTGAAATTATTAGCTGATTTGATTTGATTGTTAATGTTTGCTCAATGTTGATTTGACTTTGAATTTAAAAACTTGATAGATTGTATTTATGTAATTTGGAAGAAATGTTGTATTGGAAAGCTATGTACATTGAATTTTCATAGAACTAAAGGGTTTAGAGTTAGTGAGGTTGTACAATAAAAGGATATTGATAGAATCAGGAGTTTTTATTGCAGATATTGTAGAGATAGTTAGCAACCGTCATTTCTGAACCATATTGCTGAATAAAAGCATCTTGGAGTCTATTGATTCCTTTTTCTTCTTCTTCAAAAATTAGCACTCGGTTTGACAAGCTTTTGCTTCACACTAAGAATTCCAACAAAAGCTGTTCAACATTTCACCAAGAACAATAACTACTACTTTACGTGTTTGTTGGTTTTTAGCTGGTTACCGGGGATTTCTGTGGCTCTCCTGCTGTCTCCCTCTCATTATTGATCTTCAGGTCCTAACAATATTAGCTCACATTTCCTACGCAACACAGTTTCCGTTATTTCGATTCCAATTTTAATTAATGAATGCTTCACAGAAAATTACTATCCCGTACCTTGGAAAATGGTTTGTATAATTCCCTTATATAAATCCGTACCAAAAGGGAATGTTTCACCTCATAGACCCATATGCCTCCTATCATTCTTGTCAATTATTTGTGAAAAACTAATCAAAGATAGACTTTACAAATTCATCTCACCTTATATCAGCTCTGCTCAACACGGATTTTTGCTTTAATGTATCACAAATCTAAGTATTCATCTTTCACAGTCCATCAAATGCATTTCAAACAACACATAATTAGATGTACTATTTTGACCTATCCGATGCCGTTAAATCAATCTCATACATTCATCTTCTGTACAAACTATTGAATAGGTACAATTTCCATTGACCATTTCTTTCATTACTACCCAATTATCTACAGGCCCGTTGTTAGAATGTGGTGCTATCTGGAGTGCCATCTGTTCCTCAACCTGTGATGTCTGGAGTACCACAGGGCAGTGTTCGCGGGCCGTTGCTTTTTGTGTTGTGACTTGATCTATAACTCCAATGAAATGTTACCATTTGCAGACGATTGCAAATTATTCAGGGAAATAGTTGAGTAACATGATGCTGCAATGCGATATTGATCGCTTCAATACATGGTGTAAGGACAAGGACTGGTGCTTAAAAATTAACCCCAAAAAATGCAGCACACTCGTGATTTATTTAAAGAGAACTAAAATTTCTTCTCTCTACACTAAAAATGAAATACCTGTTAAGAAAGACGAGTCACATAGATCTTGGAGTTTTCATTGATAGTAAGCTCACCTTCTCGGATCATAATTTTATTACTTGTCACCAAACAATCTATGTGTCTGTTGGGCCTATGCCTGTTTAAGGAAATAAGCAACCTATCCTATCTAGTCAACTTTACAAAGCGCTGATTTCTCCTAAATTAGAGTATTGCTCCCCGATCTGCTAGATGGCCACTCCAACATATCTCTCTAGATTGAAATCTGTACTTAACTTCTTTCTAGCTGTTGTACGCTATAGAACACCAGCCACTCGCAGCACGAGTAAACAGGACCTTTTAAATATAAACATCTACCCACAGGAAATTCAAAGAAAAATAGCTTATCTCAAACTTGTATAAATTCAGTTCAAACTTGTATAGTATACCTATGGAAAATTCAGTTATGACTCTCTCTTGCCTGAACTTCATTTTCGCATTCCTACTACGTAGACCCACTCAAAATAATCACATTATATATATATATATATATATATATATATAAATCGACCCAGGTTTTATTAGACAGCGCTCCCTCTTACATAGGTTGCCCAAGCACTACAATGATCTTCCGATGAACATTGATCTTTTTAGCAAGGAAACTTCATTTAATTCAACCGTGAGACGCTTCCTATGTTCCTGCTAACTTATCTCAACACTACTGTATTTCTTCTTGTTTTTGTTGTTATTAAATATTTCTTATTGCTTTCTCACATTGTTAATACATTCTCATATAAAGTGGCGAGCTAGCTGTATTACGAATTTTGTTAAATGAATAAATAAAAGCCTTCCTGAAGTAACCTTACCCAGGCCGCAGTGCAATATCCGAAGTCCAAACCGTTGACTGGATTCTTTATTTACAACATTAAATCGAAGTAGAATAAATAACGTGTTTAGTACACATAACTTTAAGAAGTAAGGGAAATTCACTTATTGCTGCATATCACAGTTTCCACTTATGGAAACTAGAGACCAAACAATTTTCTTATTTAACAACCCCCAAAGAAATTACTCTTTGGGACGATTAATTATCTTTTCTTCACAAGGTTTTGTAAAGTATTTGTGGGACGGTTATTTATTAAGGAGTTAAGAGTTTATAACGTGTGTTGGCGAAGCCGATAGTTACTGTATATTAAAGAGTCTGTATGAGTGTTCTGCATGGGTTGGCATATTTGTTCCAATCGCTACATTCCGCTAAATGGGTAGAAAAATCAGAGATTAAAGTGGAAATTCTTAGTTTACAAGCAAAATTTATTTTTCCATTCCAAGGAATGCTGCTACTTCACAAAACATTATGACATTTTTATTCTTTGCATTCCTTTTTCTGAAAAACGAGTCGTGCCAAAAACATGATAGAGCAGTAATTATGTTTATATATAAAGAAACCATTATTGAGTCGAAATGTAAGCAGAACACGCAAGATATCTGTTAAATGAAAGTAGTGAAACTATGTTACCGCAAGCAAGTCTTAAAGAGAGTTTATAGATTAAAGAAAGTTTCTTCTGCCGGGAGGAGGTCTAACATGCAGTTTTGCGTGCAGGGTTGAACGGAATCTGTCTGTACCAGAGAAACAAAGAATTTCGTAGTTCAGTTATTCGTAGAGGATCGATATTATAAATATCATGTTATATTTTCAGGAAATTCTTGATAGCTAGTTGACAATTTTCTTGTGAAATTCGTTAACAATTTTGCTGCATTAATGAAGTAATGGTTGTTTTAATGAAACAAGGAAGTACAATTAGCAGCGTCAATGGAGTAGAAAACCATAAAAGTGTACTCCGTTGTAGGCAGTGCCATGTCAGGCCCTGTTACTGCAGATAACGATTCTGTCAGGGCACGATTTTCATGTCAATGAATGCTTTAAACTTTCGGAAAGGTTCTTTAGGGTGTGACTTGTTAAGGTTGCTTTTATAGTGAAGATGCGAGCAGAGCGGAGAAATCTTACTTTTATAGTAGAGCTGCGAGCAGAGCGGCGAACAAAGCGTTGTTATTGTAGACTGTAGAGGAGCGATGTGCGCGGAGAACATTGAAGTTAGTGAACCGATTTCTTCACCGAAGACACCCTAACCTTTCCTAAGACACAAATATAGTCCATAAATGTTCTGTATGTGAAAAGATGTCTTCGTCGTAGTATCGCAAGTGGGCATATCTTGATAATACCATGGCTAAATTCACTATATATTTCCAGCTAAAAAGAACTCAAGACGATGTAAAATCCGTCCATGTGGCACCCAGCGAGTCATGAACTTTGCTCAAATAGATGTTTTCCTTACAACTTTGATTATGATTTGCTAAACCGACACGGCATTTGCTAAACGTAATTATTTGTCGGGATATGACGTAATTTGTGATGATGTCTCGCTCATTTCGGGGCATGAGCGTTTCTTTTTAAATGTTTATTCGAAAGAACTTGGTTTGAAGTTAACTTTTCGTTTCTACGATATTGACCCCTCAATTTTTGTCCTCCCAACGTACGTTATCGCAGTTATAAAATCTGGTTTGTTGTTGTGACTTGAATCAGTCAATATTTTTAGTTGTGAGATTCACAAACTATTTCAGAATGGAGAGTTGTTTGTACACCTCCAGGGGTATTTTTGTTCTTTCCGGGGATTTAAGACTTTTCCCATGTGTTTTAAATATTGCTAGGAATTTTTCAGTATCGTATTCTTGGTGTCCTGGGCGTTACAACTTCCGTTCTCGGTCAACCCTGAAAAAAAAACACTGTTCAGACGCCGAAAACCATAAGGAAAGAATTAAGAACATAGTTTTGCATTCCGGTCATCGAGCCAGGCCGAGTCCTAAGCATAGACTCGGAGACCCTCCAAAATTTAACCGAGTGACCCGTAGAAGATGGTTGAGATGCCTTTGGGAAGGTGTCGTTGAGACGAGTCAAAACCGCATAGATCATCTCTGTTCGTCCGTAAGCTAGAGCTGAAACAGGTCACCGGATTAATCGAGTCAAGTTTAGGACGGATCACCAGGACCCGGCGACCTGATTTTGGCCCCACTAGTTCAGTGGGCAAAGCAGATTAAAAAAAATATATATATCCTTATTATAAATTGTTGTTTGTGAACAGTCTTTCTTTCAGCGGTGGCCGGGACTCGGTGTAATCCCTCAGAGCACGAAAAATTCAACTCTGAAAATTTCCTAATATATCAATAGTTTCATACCCCCGGAAAAAAATAACCCGGAAGAAAAGTTATTCTGAAGGTTTTTCTGTTTGTGTTAAGTCTATTTTTGAAAGAATCATCGCCAAAATCATTTTTCTTTGCAAAGCATAACCCTTTTTAGGAGGATATTTATAATATTTTAGGTTAGGGTCATATGATTTTGTGAGGAGTGCATATCTCCTGTGAGAAAAATTAGGTTTACAACATTCACAATAAATAATTTCAATAGAAGTGTTTTTCTATCTGCTAATAATGTGAGTATATAGAATCAATCATATATAGGCATACAGTACAATCTACATAGATCGTTACATGTAATTTGAGATGCATGAGCTCACTTCTCAAGGAATATAAAAAATGACAATACTGACTGATTCAAGACACAGGAACAAGTCCAGGTGAAATCGCGTCAAGACCAGGTCTCCCTTTCTCTATATACGTACTTTGAGCTCTCCGGCTCAAGATTCGGTCACCGGATGAATAGGGTCGGCTCAGTAATTGGGGCGCATGGTCACAGTTATTCTAGTCATTTGGGTTAAGATCGGGTCACCGAGACAGTCGGATCGTTAGGGTCATGGGTCGTACCAGATCACCAAAAGTAACCCCGTTTGATGTGAAGGCTTTACATAAATGCAATCGCAACCACTTGAAGTATTGATTGTCCAGGAGCTATAAAAAGATGGGATGGGAATATGCGAAAACAAAATCCGGTTGTTTGTGGCCATTTTTTTTTGTAAAACCACGCACTCCACCTTCACAAGGGTTTCATACAAATTCATACGGTCTTTATTAGTTGGACAATTGAGGCTTCAGGAGCGAAATCATGCGATCTTGATAATCTCAATAACAACGAACATCGATTAAAAACAATTAAAAACGTGACCTTGATAACTTTATTGACCAACAATAACAAAACTTAATTTAAAACGATGGATTTATTATTTTTCTTCCTATCTTGCGTTGCTAGATCGCTGGTAATGACATATGTTTAGCGGCCCCTTGCTAATGTATTACATTAAAAATGATCTTCCGTTTCCTACAATTGTTATTCTCCACAGATATCTTGCGTTGCTAGATTAATGGTAGATCTGCTAATGATGTATTGATATACATTTAATGACCTGTAGGGTCGCGAAATATTGCTAGTCCATTACAAATTTTACAAATTCAAAATATAAACCACTTAGTTCGATCCGATTCATCACACTTCAAATCCACTTACATGCTTTATGCAATGCCATAAATATAATGCGAAATCTTCCGTAAGTATAATATAAAATCTGATTATAAGTTCAAAATTGAATTTCTTAATAAGTGTTATGCACAAGGAGGTTGTCATGTATACATTACTTACGTATTTTAACCTCTGTGGTATTAGAGTGAAAGAATCCTCTTTTTTTTTAAAAAAAACTGTTAACGTTTCGATCTGGTTAAGGGTTAAGGTCTTCATTAAAATATAGAACTTAGAAAGTAGAACGGAAGGACAGAGAAAGAATATCTACACTAAAGATATTTTAATGTTACTGCGTTTGGTTTAAAAATAGAGTTGCCACATACTAAGAGATATAACGACTACTAAGTTAAATACAGTATTTTGCTGTGGAAAATGCAGTGAATTTGTATCAATACGGGTATATTTTTACGGGTATAATTTCCATACATGTAAGTAAGGTATTGGTGGGGGGTGGGGCAAGAAAGATTTTGGTGGACCGGCCCCCCCTGACTACAGGTCTGGTCTCTATACATCCTAAACCCTACACTAATTACATTATTGCAGTAAATAACTAGAGAAAAATGAAATTACAGTACTTAACTTATCTGCTTAGATTTTGATAGGTTAAATTTGTAACTTAACGAAGCCTTCTTGAAATTACCACCATAACAAAGATGTTTCCTGTGCAGAAATAATCAAAGAAATAATAAGCAGCGGGTCCGGAACGAATTATATCAGTTTCGCCAAATTATTTTTGAGCTTAACTAAAATAAATAAAATAAAATAATTAAATTAAATTAAAATAAATAAAAAAAATATCTTGAGAGTGCCAATAACTGGGCAGCGCCAATTTCAGCGTCGTTTACGCTATTCAGATTAAAATTTAAGATATTTCGAGTTTGGTTTGTGTTTTTCTAAACATCTTATATTATTAGTGATGTAAATACTTGTGAAAATAATAAATTATACTTACTATACAATATCAAGTATATAACTTTTATTGAAAGCAGTAAGAGAGGAGGATATGGCGAAAGGAAAACATATTTCAAAATAAGAAATCAGACACACATTCACTGGTCAAGAAATTACTTAAAGGAAACGGACAGAACAATAAACGACGTAAAAAATCGAAGTTAAGCTGTATCTATGGTTACTGGGGCAAGAATTGGTAAGAACGTTTCGCATGTTGCAGTCACACGCTACGCGAACACTACTAATTACCACTGTCTACGGAAGAAAGGAAGAAAGAAAAAGTTTTATTTAAAATAGCACTAAAGTTGAAGGAAACATGCTTTATATTCATTATATCAAGTGCTGGTAACGTAATCATGGAGCGTTTGGGACAGTTGAAGCGTGTTACAAGAGTATGGACATTCTTTCCACTCGAAGTAACGAAATTAAAAGCAACAGTTCTGGAACAATAATTAACACTGTTTTCTCTAAGATACGAATAGTTATTATGGGAGGCGTAAATTTTATGATAAATTTACAGGTTTAGAGACGGCAGATGTTTTTAACAGCTGCAAATTTTATAGGAACTACTTTGATAAAATTACTAATGAAAAATGAGTAAGTTTGAGTGTGTTTCGACATGTGAACAATAGGAATTTAGAGGGCTAAATTGTTCCCATGTAATGTTCCTACGAATTAAATTAAACTAGCTTCTTAGAGGATTGGTGTTTATTTGTTATCACGGGCTCCTTAATTTTGCTTAGTAGTATTTCCAGATTTAGGACTTTCCTGCGACGATGATAAGTTTATGTTCCCTTTTTGAAATACATATGGAAATATTAAGTTTTCTGTTTATTACTGATATGCCAAAGATTGAGACAAATTACTGCCTTAAAAGCAGAACGACCTAAGAGCAAACTCTTCCTAAATGGTGTTTTTGGCACATTAAGATAACTCAAGGCCTTACATTCCTGTGCTATAATAAGTTTCGTTTTGATCACGTTACCAAGCTACCAATATCCTGAAAAGCTCTTTGTATTTTATCTGAAAAGCAGACTTGTTGCGTTCCCGCCGATTCGGTTTCAAGACAGTAAAATATATCCGAGTGAAAGGGATTATTTAAGAAATTGTTCCAATGCGACTTTTTTTACAGCCTTTAGAAGGCTACTTTGAATGCCAGTCTCAAAGACAATTTTCATACGGAGTTTTCAGATTATCATGTATTAGAAATGGCTTATCTTTTATTTGGCGAAAATTGGTACTGAGGGTAATTAACGATTCCCAATCTCTCATAAGAATTATCGCTTCAAATATTTGTAAGTTGATTACCATGTTATACGGATCTCCTATTCATAAATCAGATAATTTCTAATATGTTATAAATCCTGAAGTTGTAGGTAACCGTTAAAAGGGGTTCGGAAGATCAGATAATTTGAAATAAGTACGCAAGAAGGAGCTGTAGATATCTAAAACTCTGCCATTAGCATTACATTCTTGGTTCCGTGGAATCGAAACAAAGGCACATCTATGGAATGGTAACTTCTTCGACCTTACGTACTTACTATCTGGATATAAGGCCTAGCCAGCGGAATACACATACCATAAGAAAACTTATACTATTTCCATTCAACCTCTGCATTCAGTCGGTGAGTTTTCAACATCAAAGCGATGAAGTGAAAGGAAACAAAGTCCAAGTACTCCACAAAATGCATTGGTTTGTTACCGTAGACTTAATACAAAGAACGGGTGTGATAGTGCACATAATAACTAGCCTGTCATTAACATGTCTGTGAAACTTGGCCAAATTTTGTTGCGCAGTGTTATTATAAAGCTAACTACACTGTAAAAATAGGAGAAACAACGTTCATCCAAAAAATTGAGGCAGCTGAGCTGCTTCCACTTTTTGGATTAACCTACATTCAGCCAGTTTTCGGTTGAACGTTTTACTTTGTGTAAACTTTCAAAATGCGTGTATATATATATATATATATATATATATATATAT
>JAGDQP010035852.1:0-19361 GCA_022664845.1 Lepisma saccharinum | reverse complement strand
ATTCTGTGTTTTCTGCAACATTCCAGAAAGAGGTAGAAAGTTATATCGGATTAGAAATTTTATAATTTTAAAACTAAACCATTCTGTAATATACATCAGGGATTGTTGTAGGGGTCTGGAGACGAACCCTTCCCCAAAATTCCGATTTATCTTTATAATAATTTTCGGTGTAACATTATATATTTTGTGCGTACGGACATCCTCTCCCGAGAGTTGTGGATCCTATCAGCAGTAAGTTTCTAGATTCGGTAGTCTCTAAAACACACTTTATCCTTCTTACTAGCAAAATGGCACACTTGTGATACAGTGAAATTTCTGCTAACGGACACCTCTAAATAACGGCCACTTTTCAGTTCCCACGGCAGAACATCATTCGGCACAATGGAAAAGTTACTTCTGAATTGTAGATATTCTCAATAACGGACGCGGACACTGAAAACTATTCCCCAGCACCTATGTAGAACTTCCAAATAACGGACAGCCAAGAATAAAATTCTCCTATATTCTGGTATTTCAAACAATAACGGGCAGGATTTCTAACATTATCGCGCATTGTTGAGTAAGGTATTGTATTTCTTTTGTGTTTCGTTTAGTTCTTTTTAAGTGCATATTGTTTAGTAGCCATTTTCAGCATTGGTTGAACAATGGAATGACGTCTTGTGCATTTTATCTTCGTCTGGCTACAAGTGATCCAATTTTTTCTTGTTTTGCATCCTAAGCTTTTTCCGAATAGTGAACACTTCCGAATAACGGACAGTTTTACGTTCCCCGTTACTGTTCACTATATAGAAGTTTCACTGTATTTATATAACTGTATCTTCTATTTTTTTGTCTGTTTACTCTCTTACCGCAAATAATTATCCTTTTATGGCAGAAAAATCAAACCGAAACTTGCCTGTTTTGTATCAGAAATATCAGTAGCGAGTTCTGTTTTTATTACATTGAACTAGTGTTTAAATCTAATAACTACATATTTTCGGTTTACATTTTGTGATTAGTAAATTTCACTTTTTTACCAAATCCAAAAATACTTACCTTTCTGTTTTCGCAATAGTTGCCACTACAGAGAAAGGATGTAAAGCACACTGAGCGTTGAACGGCTCTTTCCTCAACACTATAGTACTTTTCTGATAGAGAGCTCTCACGCCTAAGTTAAATATTCTTTGAAAACATCGTAGCTACAGAATAGAAATAACAACCCCATTTTGTTGGAAAAATTTACATTTCTATTCTAAGCAAACAGAATCCATTTATCGAACGTTTTGTTGTAGTTTTCTCTCTTGTCAAGTAAAATAAACTTAATCCGTGTGTTTTTTTGGATATGTTTTGTAATCCAATACTTTAAGCTGTAACTAAACGCATGCATGTTTTTGGCACTTTCCTGGTAATTTTTATTTACTTGATAAAAGTAAAAGGACTTTTTATAGGGTAAACTTCTCTTTAAAAATACACACTTCAGCTTTCTCTTGTTTATGAAGATTTGATTTATCACATCAGTAATAGTTTATTAACAATTTTAAAATAAGGATAGAGAGTCTCCACGAAATGTGAGAATAAGATACAGTACATACAAAATACATTATTTTGTTTTTTGAAAGGTAATCGTATCCAGGAGTAGTTTGACTCCATCAGATAATTGTACAATAATCCTTATAGATGAATTGTTGACATGTAATGCATTATTTTAACATCCAGCAATTACGCTAACATCATAAGTTTTCTTCAGGTATAGAAGTGAAATTCAAGGATGTCCTGTACCCAATTCTTATCCAACCAATGCAGATAACAGAGCTAACAACGATTACGTCCACAAACTCCGGAATTTCATTTGGAGCGTCAATTACTTTAGATGAGATAGAACAAATATTAAGACAAGTGATTGCTAAGGAGCCAGGTAATTAATATACAAATTGTAACACTTTAATACTAATGTTATTGGGCCAACGTCAAGAGTTCGTGATGAAAACTAGTTTGATCTTGCTCAAAAAAGAATCCATTGGTGATCGTTTGTTAGCGTGGCGATGAACTTGAGAGTTCGGTAAGTCATAGATTAGTTAGTTAGTTGGATACTTGTTGTGATAACATATAGAAAGATTCAGTTTTCTGCCACTACGGACAGTTATAAATCCAGAGGTTTGAAAATATAAGTGTCAAGTACGAGGGGTGTTCAGTAAGTATTGCCCTGACATAAAAGGAGTTGAACTACTATTTTAATACGTTAGTATATTGTTATGCAAGACTTTGGTAGTAAGTGTTGAAAATTTCAGACTTCTATCACTAACAATCATAATGTTATTTGCAGACATATATCCAGAAATTGGTTTTGGCAGTGGTCCAAGGGCTTCCGGGGGAGGTCCAAGGTGTGTCTGGGCATGAAATGTATATTAAATATATATAATTACCCCTGAAGTTATATTATTTCTCCATAAAACTCTGAGTTTTCTTTGGGGGATTCGGACCCACCCCTTAAATACGTGCCGGTTATTTGTGTTTCTCAGGTAGCGAGTGAGTCATGGTAGCTAAAATGAAGAAAGTTGAAGCGTACGTGCCTCATTAAGTTGAGAAATAAATTAAAGTAACTGGGAGTAAGTAGGATGTTGAAGTACTCCGAAACGTACAGCTTCCATTGCAGCCATTGTGTCATGGCTTTTTTTGGGAAGGTGCATTATCCTGGTGCAGAGAAACTTTTGTGATTAACATTTCTTTCCTCTTTTCTTCCATTGCATTGTATAACTTTGGAATTAGATGTGCGTAATAGTGTTGAGATAATCAAGTAGGAGAACTCTCTTCGGGTCCCAAAAAATTGCTTACCAACAGAAGCTTGAAATTTGAATTTATGGGAAGAGGAAGATCCCTGGGAGCACCACTACACGCTTTGCTGCTTACATTACGGATTGCAATGGTGTATCCAGGTTTAATGAACCGTTAAATATCTGGCAAAAAACCGCTCAGTGTTTCGCTTAAACAGGGTAACTTGGTCTTTGGTGCACGAACCCGTTCCCGTTTTCGATCAATAGCTAACAATTTTGGACTCACTCGCTACATGAAAATCCTAAATAACATTATCGCTATCAGGGACAGAGGTGTGCAATGTTTAACACTTGCTCCTAAAGTCTTGCATAACAATATACTAACATACAAAAATCGTGATTTAACTCCTTCTATGTCAGTGACAATTATTGTTGAACATACCTAATAAGTATAACTTTTGTAGCAATTTTGCACTCAGAGGAAAACTTATCCAATCAAGTTTGTATCATGAGTTTCTCATTATTACAAGACTAGATGTTTGACCACATGAAGCCGGCCGGGTGGTCGAGCGGTCTGCGGCGGTAGGCTATTGACTCAACGGTCCCGGGTTCGAGTCCCGGCTGGGGCATGGGTGTGGATTTTAACACTTAACAGCTAAAGGCAAATCGTGACGGGCCGAAGTCCAAAGTTACTAAACTGGCCCATATAAAAATAAAGTTTAAAGTTTTTGACCACATGAAAGGCCACGCTTTAACATATATTTCATACTAGATATGTTTTATACTTATCTCCCGATACAAGTTTCGCTCACTATGAGGTACAGAAAGCAGCTTCATCTAAGTTCCAAATGTGTGATAAAACTATAGCTAAATATATACTAATAAAATTGTACTGCTAATAATAAAGGTAATAATATGCTTTTATTTTAGTATAATGTAAGCTTATATAATGAATATTGCGCACTATTAGGGAGGAGAACTAGCTAGCAGAAGGAATATCTGGAGCAGGTTTTCCTCCAAAGATTAACTGATTGCAGTATTACCTGCTCTCAGTTACCGTTCCTCTGAGAAAGCTAAGGATTTATGCTCCTTTCCGACTAATGCTTTATTATTATTATTATTATTATTATTATTATTATTATTATTATTATTACGTATTATGATGTATAATTTCTTTTAAAACTATTCAACTTATACACTTGTAATTAGGACTTAGCCCTGTAAGTTGATTTAGTGAATAAATAAAACCAATTCAATCAATCTTTGGAGTCTGTTGATACAAAAATGAATTTATATGAGATAATACATATCTGGACAATATATTTTGTAAATCAAACTCATTAATTTAAATGGATTTTATATTAATTTTAGGTTTCAAAACAAAAGTGTTTTCTGCCATTGTGGAAATGTTACATGTCTTTGGAGGAAAGCAAATACGAAATGTTGCTGTAAGTATTAGACATTTAAAAGACAAAAAAATTAGTTGTAGCACAGTTTTGTATCAGTTTAATTTACTAATCTTTAGTAAAATTATAGTATATTACGGACCAAGGCTTTGTTAGAACAAGTCGCGAAGAAATCAAAGAGCCAAACCTGGTAAGTCAGATTATTGAATATTCTCAATACAATAATAATCGTAACTCACTTTCAATGTTCTTCCAAACGCAAAGATACTGACACACAATTGTCTCTGTCGATAGCTAAAGTGTGCTCGCGTTCCTAACGAAATCATGAAACGATGAAATGTAAGCCAATATGCAAATCATTGTTACACGAATGACACAAGAGAATCACCACAAGAAAGTATTCATCAAAAAGAGCGGATCATGTCGATCACGTTGAATGAAATAATTATTTAAATAAATATTTTCTTTAATATACCACATCTTTAAAACTGACTAAAAAGTATAGAATAATTTCTCCTAGTCCCATACAGATTTATTCTTGTAAAATTTAGAACAAAAAACGTGGGGTGCATGCAATAGATAATTGAAGCATGAATAGTTGACCTAAGTCACTAACAATTTTATTGCCTTGCAAATAATATGAACTGTTGTGTGAGTTTTCTCAACGACAGCTACTCTCTACACTCCTTACTATTATCTATTGCATACACCCCACGGTTTTCGTTCTAAATCTTACAAGTATATAAATCTGTATGGGCCTAGGATAATTATTTTATAGTTTTTAGTCCGTTCTAAAAACGTGGTATATTACTTTTTTATTTATTTAAATAATTGTTTTCTGCTATTTAGTCTTTTGTGTGTGAAATTTTGCAATCGATTTTAAACATTTTGATGAGATTATGACCGAGACATGTGGTAAATCAGCCATTTCGCTGCGCTCCCAACTTGGGTATTTTGGGGGGCTGTGTTCCCTTTTATCGTAATCAGACTTTCTGGTGGACTGCTCCTCCATGGTACAAATATGCCCCACTTACTCATGATGGTACACCATCATTTAAAATTTCATTTCTCTAGCTTGAATGGTGTGGAAAATAATATTTAGGCGGCCATTTTGAATTCAATATGGCGATTTTTTTCAAAATGTAATATTTTCCTAACCTACTAGTGGTGATGTACCTTCATGCCAAATTTCATTTCTCTAGCTGAAACGGTGTAAAAAACGCATTTTGTGTCCGCCATTTTGTATCCAAGATGGCGTCTTTGGAAACGTTTGGTAATATTTTCGTAATATATTAATGATAGTACACCCTTATACCAAATTTCGTTTGTACTGCTCTCGCCGTTTAGGCTGTGTATTCTATACAACAATGTGTTTGGCGACCATTTTGGATCCAAGGTGGCGACGTTTTCAAAATGTCATAAGTAAATATTGCAGTGACATCCAGTTCTGAGCTATGTTTTAAAGTTTCAAGTCTCTAGCTCATCGGGAAGTTAGTTTAAAATCGATTATAAAATTTGTGCCGAACAGACAGAGAAGACAGACAGAAAAGTGTAACGTCTGTGGGTGAGTCGAGATTTGTCTGTATGAGTTTCCTGAGGCAAGTCATTCTAGAAAGTTTTACATTGCATCAAACCACAAACTATTTACTTAGTCAAATGTATGGTTTAACTTCAATTCCATGTACCGTATTTATATAAACCCTTGGTAGTGACTGTTCCACAATTGATAATTGCATGTCTACAGTAGAAATTTCAACATATTTATTAATTTAATGTTGGATTTAAGTGTTCTGAATATACGAGTATTTCGAATACTTTCTTAAATATTTTACAGTATTTTCGTTATAGAGATTATTTAAAAATCTATTGCTTTTATTAGAAAATATACTTCGGTTCTGAATGCTGAGTTTGACATCATTTGTAATCAATGTAAATTGTGTTTCAGGCTCTGGGTTCTAACATTATGACTGGGAGTCCGATATCTGATTTAATTCCGATTTTGTTGGCTTGTGGCGCCCAACTGGAAGTGAGAAGTAAAGGTAAGCATTTTTAAGGATGATGAAGAAGAATCTAGGCACTAAAGTTATTGTTTGAAGTTTATTAAAATGATATATTAAAAGAGATGTACTTATTCAAAAATACTTTTCGTTCTTCTATATTCAGCAGGTTCCATCCCTGTACAGACAAAATATATTTCTTCTGTTTGTGTTCCTGAATCCTGTTGTCGATGGCTTCTAGATTCTACCCTTATTTTCTATGTCTTACTGGTTTATTCTTGGTAATTCTTGTACACACAAAGAATGAAATTCATCAATAGGAATGAACCTTCATACATATTATATACTTTACTCGAAACTTTGAATTACATACTCTTCAGTCTCTCTGCCGTCAACTGGGAATGTTATATATTCATTCAAGTTAGTGCATACAATCAATGTTTTGTAACCTTAAATTAGTTTCTGAATCTTTTAATAGTAAATTAAACTGATATTATTTTGCTTGACAATAGTTGTAATTCTGTTAGAATTGTTTTCTGTTGCATTTATATGAAGAGGCCACTCACAAAGCAAGTGTTTCGCGAAATAAGTAATCCCGAAAATAAAATCAAGTGTCTAACGGTGAGCTTCAAGTATCCTTTAGAAAAGGTTTGTTTGCGACTGTCTGCGTGACTTAGGAGGTAAAGGGTTGGCATCCGGAATGTTCAACCTGGTTTGATCCTGCTGTATACCCTTACTACTTAAGAAAAGAACATTACTATATACTCTTACTACTTATCGATAAATGCCCCATGGTGTTTCTATGGCTACTTTCAAAATATTATGCATGTTTCGCGGATAAGCAATTTCGAGCAAGAGCTCGTTCGTTACAGTTGGTCAGGTTAGACTTTGTTTTCATTGACAGGGGTGGAAACACTAAACATCTCGTGAGATTTCTTTAAAGAAATATTTAACATAAAGAAAATTCTTTGGAATCATATGGCTCAAAACATGATTAGAAAAGAGTAAGTACTAAATCAACTCATGCTTTGTGATGACGTTACATGAGGGGTTATTTTCTGTTGTAAGACTGACGTCAGAAAAAAAGAACTTCAGAATATTATTTCAAATTTCCAATCTGTTTCCTTGATGGTAAACAATCTTTGATGACATCATCTCTCATTCTTGTCCAGACGATTCTTCGGCTAAGATGCTTATACGACCTTATACGACAAAGGATAAATAATCCACCGAAATAGTTTCATTCGCGGCAGATAAATACTATGTATCCCTCGAACGATATGATTAGGTGCATGCAATTATTATGATTTATTTGAGAGACGACTAAAAATGTGTTCTTTGAGATTTAAATTAAATTTAGATTCTGTTATGCGATTACGTGTCATGTGAGATGTCGGGTCACATTATGTGAGACATTTTAAATATTTTCGTATAATTTTTAATATGCGTTTAATTTTCTATTATTCGCAAAACGTTAAGATTATTTACACACTTAAAGTAACTTGAATTTTACATTAATTATTACATTTGCAGCATGTCATCGAATCTAATAAATTTCATTTTAAGAATCAAGTGAAGAAGAAAACTTCATTACTAAATAAACATGAACACAATTTAAAAAATCAACTATATTTTATAATGCAACGGGGCAATTGTGCATGTTCTCTGTGCGCTTTTGGGACCATTTCGCTGTACTTTGATCTAATATGTATTCCCTCTTTGCATATTCAATGCTCAATGTAGCGAAAGTACTAGTAAATAAATTTTAGGAATTTTCCACTGATTCTCTTCATTATTTTATTAATTTGCGTAGTTTTGGAGGCCATATTTATGTTTTTGTTTCTGTATTTCAGACAGAGGCTCAAGAATAATAACCATGGATCACGCCTTTTTCACTGGCTACAGGAAAAATGTTATTAAACCTGATGAAATTCTAGTTTCCATAACAGTTCCATACACAACGCCTGTGAGTAACAATACGTTTGAAGTAGATTTATGATTATGAATTAGTAGTGTCAGAGACTTCCAAAAAGCGACAGGTGAAATAATTCACACGCTAAATTCGGAAGAGTGGAATTTACTTGTTATGACAGCAGGAAAGAGGAGCCACCCTTTTAGAGCGGGTTTCCATCGGAGGAAATATTATAAATTTATACTGGAAAAAAAATGTGATCAATGGTTTTCGATGGGATTGGTGAATTTCGATCTTTTAGATGTATTTCGAATCGTAGTCAATCGGAAGTGAAGAGATGAAATATCCACCTGTTAAAAATAAACTCCATGTAACAACATTCTGAAAATGAAAGTAGTAAAAGGGAGGATTTATTCATAAACAGTGAGAAAAGAATAATGTTCTTTTGAATGAGAAAAAGAAGAAGAAACTTGACCTCGCTGAAAACCAGACACCGATCCAGCGTTTCCGGAAACCTGCCAGTTAACGCTTTCTAAAGGTCTTTAGCATCCCGTCATGTGTCCGGCCGAAATTATTATATAGCTAAGTGCCATTTACTTACAATTACTCCAAGCTATCAAATCATTACGGTTGGACAACGATCATGGATGGAATGTGATTATATTCTGTCCCGAGCTTCTTCTTAAGTTTCGAGGTACAAAATAGTGAATAAGGAAAATTCACTAATACCCATGGTGCATTATAAAACACCCTAGAAGGATGAGAAATCGCTCGTTCAGGTTTGAAGAATAAACGATATCTGTAAAGAATCAGAATCCTATATCAAAAAATCACTTTTTCTATCCAAAACGAGAAAGCTTCGTTAATTTTCGATTACAATCCTATTTTTAAATACTTTCTTATCTAACAAATCGTGAAAAATCCGCTGTTTTGATTTGGTACCTTACTGTTCGTTTACAATCAAAACTTAATCAACTTTAATGCAGTGACTACCAATACAACTAACTGCACAAATTATAGAGCAATTTCAATAATTCTGATTTTTTTTATGTAAATGCAGAGTTAGTTTCTTTCCTCTCAACTTCAACAACATAATTTTTTTATTTGTTGGGTGGAAGATAGGCTTTATTGTTTAAGTAAAGGATTTTTAATCATTTTCAAATTTAATGAACAGGTTTGTGTCTTTTAGACAAATTTCCTTGACAAGTCACAGAAAAACGGACGCGTGTTTATGACCTTCAGTGATGACAACTTCCAATACCTTTATATCATTATTGAAATTCCACGCTCTATGCATCGCTATCAGAGACTTCCATATGATGTTGTAAACAGAGATGACTAGAAAACTCAGTTTATATCGTTTCGCAAAACTGCGCTTCTAATAGCCAGCAATATGAAAGAAGGATTTGTTCCTTTCTGATTGGCTGGCGTGAGGTTAAAACCACCAATAAATTAAGTTGGCCGCATTCTAAAAACATAAAATATACCTTGTATTTTTCCACAAAATAATATTCATCGTGCTTGTCGTGCACGTGTCATGAAAGTTATAAATTGCATTTATGTTTTAAAAAGTTTCTTTAGATTTTTACCTCCATGAGCATTGAGCAAGCAGGAATTCTACCAGGATATTCATTTTGAGAATGTAAAGCCAAAATTAACGGGGTGTTATTATATATTTGCGAGGTTTTTATCGATTTTAGACTTAGAAATTTTAAAGGTGGGGGGAGTGATGGCACGAGAAATTGGGTGGTGTCTAGATCCCTGTTCACAGAACGATATTGTTCTAGTTATCTTCTGTAAGATAAAAGCATTGCAAGGTTCCAACTGACAGTTTATTCATCATAGATGGAGGAGACTACATGGCTACGAGTTAGAGACAGTGTTTAAAAAGTGCTATAAAATTTGGTGGTCAATGAGCTAACCGGAAAAATTTTACGGTGGCCATATGTAACCACTGGTGTCCTCATAATATATGATTTGTATTGACGTTAAATATTAATTAGATGCATGTTACATAATAATGCACAATCATTTGAAATTAACCAAGAACCAGGATGAATTACCATGCAAAAAAGAAAAACATAATAGTCCTCCCTTCTATACTTTTCCCATTTTTCAGGTATGGTTTTCAAAGCAGAACAACAAAATTAGAACAATTTATAGCAAAGAACTGGTGGCCAAAATTGGCCACCAGGTGTGACTCCAGGTAACCAAATCTAAAGATTGGTGGCCCTGACACGCCAATTTTGCATACTTTTTCAACACTGGTTAGAGACTTTAGTAGGTGAAAGATGATTTGTAGGGCACAGTGAGGCGTGGACTTATCGTCCTCCGCTCGTGGGCTCTTCCAAAGTCAACTGCCGATTGCCTGGTGAAAAGGAAAGAGAAATATTAGAGAGCTTTTAGGAACTGTCATTAGCTTTTACAGTCTCCCGTGAAAGGGCTGGGCCGCCAGAGTTCCAAGTCTAATTGTTGACTGCATCCAAAAGTTGAACAGAGTCTGTCAGTGTCTATGAATTTCATCCACTGAACTTAACACAGAAGTCACTCATAATATTCCCATCGTACGCACGACACAACCGATGACCAATCTAAGTCCACCGATGTGCATAACGAAGGAGAACAAGGTCAACAAACAATTGTGACTGATGGACTCATTCAATCACCAAATCATGTGTGAAAGGTGTCAGTATAAGATTCCAAAACTCTTACGAAATTCTCTGAAATTCTAGGATTATATGGCAGTACAAATATATGGCAATCCAACTCATGGATGGAACACTAACTGGTTCAGTAGCCTGGAGATGCAGTTCTTTAAGAAAGAACTGCAAATTTAGTGACAATGTACGACAAAATCCTGGATCCGGGTAGCTGCTATATAGAAATGTAATACAAGCATGTAGCTTTCCTTGGTATTAAATACGTTTTTTTTTATAATCTAAACACGAAGGTCGATTTGAAATAGCCCATGTGATACAATGTAACCAATAGTGCGCTATTTTTTTAAATTCTATTTTAAACATTGTCTGGTAGTTTTTACTGAAATAAACATCAAGTACTACATAAAAACTGAATGTCTATCGTTGCTATGCATAATTAACGTGTACAGTATCTTATTTCCAGAATGAGTACTTCTATGCATACAAACAAGCAAGAAGACGTGATGATGACATTGCTATTGTGAATTCTGCAATACGATTGCAGTTGAAAGAAGGAACTAACACTATTGAAGACATTAACTTGGCATTTGGAGGAATGGCACAAACAGTAGTTGTTGCCAGCGAGACCAGGAGAAAACTGATTGGAAGGTACATGTGAAGTAAACCATCATTACAGGTCATAAAGGATGAATTCCATCATTTGCGTAGAGCGTTTGAACGAACGACTTGCAGCTATCATTTTCAATTTGAAATATTTTAGTCTTCAGATACTTTCACTAATCTTCAAGTAATACAATTTATTGAAGGTCCTCAAACAAGCGAAAATTGTAGTGTTCTCCCACTTACACAAATTAATGTTACTCTTCTAGAACTTCACATTTTATGGTTTGCGTATCCTTCAGCCTGTGTTAGTTCTTACGTAAATTATTATATCTATCAGAAAATGAAAGAAAACGTAATGGACTTAATTTAAGGTATAATTGGGCATTTGTTTAGTATGACTCAGGGAAGACACATGGAAAATATAAGTGAGAATTGGTGCGCGAGCAGGGATCGAATTTGTACAGCAACTTTTACCACTGGGCTTTAGGAGGTTGGTTTGCATTTTTTATTCTTATTATCAAATACCCTTTCATAGTTTTTGTAATTAATAATGAAATTAGTATTAAACAATCAATTCATCTTTAGGGCAAGGAGAAATAGTTAAAAAGACTACAGTCGAATTTTTATGATCGTATTCAAAAACTTTTTTAATTAATTTCTTTGTTTTTTTTTCAAATGGTATGTTTAATTAGAAGTTTAATGTACACACAAAGGAGAATATTGTTTTTCTTTAGTATATAATGTTTTGGAAGGAACTAAACATAGTACGGAATATACCTCAAACAATGGCACTGAGCCCTTGAAACTCTGTGGTAAAACGTTGGCGTTGCATTCGGGAAGTAGTGGGTTCGATCCTAGCGGCCGACCATCCTGACTGAGGTTTTCCAGGTTTTTTTCGCAGTCACATCAAGCAAATTCCAGGATTGTACCTTCAACTTAGGCCTTGGCCGAACCCTCTCCCCATCCCCTTTCAGGCCTGAGACTTAGATGTCGAAAGACCATAAGTAAAATTCAAATTCAAACGCAATGAATCTCACATGAATGAATAAAATTATTTTTAAGAAAACAGGCAGAACGTCCCGTGGGGATTCAACAGCAGATGACTATGTAGGAAGTAAAATCTTTTGAACTTCTCAGATAGCGTAGTGAACTTACAGCAAGTTTCAACAAGTATAAGATATCAAGTCTGTAAGTTTGCATCAATTTTGAAATTTGCAAGGGTACAAACTTCAAGCCAAGTTGCCAGTTGTGACGAATCTCCTACAAGTCTGCCACATCAAAATTGTTACAAACTTGTCGCGTCAAACTTGCTAAAAATCTGTCTTGTGAAAATATTGGTGGACCAACATTGGAAAATATCTTCACGGAAGGTTACTAACAATGATTTTGATGTGTTGGTACACATATTTAGTAAGATTTCGTCCATTGTTTTCATAATTATATTTCAGGTAGTTTGCACAGTTTTCAACTGTGGGATTCGAACCTAGAATCGTTAGATTTGGTTGTTGTCAGTCACTACAACCGCTACTCTATGGTGGTATTCGTAGTCATCTTGTGTTACGAAGAATGTTTCTGAAGTTAAGACAATTTATATAGTCTAGAATTTGACACTAGTGGAGCTGATTTTATCCTGTGTTAGAGATATGAAGGCTGGTTCGTTGATTTTTCGCAAGCGAGTCTCCTTAGGAGAATAGTGTACTTTACTGTTCTGGTCATGTCATATTAATTTTTGTGTGTTTGCACTGCGTATAATGAAAGAATGAATATTTAATCTGATTTTGTGCCTTATTTAGTGAAATGACTAAAATTTTGAAAATTGTGAAAACTATTGAAAGAGAAAAGGAAAGAAAGAAGAGCAAATATATATATAAATACGAACAAAATGAAGAAAAGTTGTGTAAAAACTATATGTACCTTCCTGGGTACGTAGTAAGAACTCAATGTGCTCCCATTACGCCAAGCTGAGAACTAGTTACAAATACTTTGGCACCGTAATTTATCTTTCACGTAGCTAAGTTGAACACTAACAGATACTACGGATGGTTTTCCCAAGGAGACCCACTATATGCTATATGAAGTCTCTAGAATAGCAACGACATATGCAGTAATTGCTCGTTTCGGGGTAATTTGAAGTTTCGTAGCGATGTATTGGGTTGTATTTGAACTGCAATGTCATTCTTATCCATGAGATATAAACCAATGGCAGTCTCAGTGATTATAGCGGACGGTTCATAGAATATGTTGACACACAAAAGGGGAAAAAGTACATGTTGGTGCATAAGTTGAGAGGCCTCATATTAGTTAAATAAATAATTAAATCTCCAATCATGTTGGTGCGTCTTTCTGCACCGAGTAAAATACAATCGAACAACGCACGTGGCACGCTTTCCCTCCGATGATCGTAAAAAAAAAAAACTGTTGTTTATATCATCTATATTCACGTAGTATTGTATTCTAACAATATTGTATCTGTTAATCAATTAATTCATTGCTAAATTATAATACGGTAATGTATAATGATTTACGACATGTGATACATTAAATCTCAAATAAACTTCCTTCCAATTTGATACGAGAGGTTTGTTATCATCAATTTTGCCACAACCCTTTAGCACACTTATATGTGAAGCGTATCGTAAGAAGATGGGTAATGCGGCGTCTTTATCATAATCAAATTTGCTACAACTCTGTATACACTTGATGTTTAAAGTTTATCATGCTAAAGAGAAATCAATGCTAGTATAAACTTGGCATTAACTTGGGCGTTATTTGTGTCTATGTTTCGATTTATACAATTTTCAGGGAGAATTTCTCAGACAGCTATAATGCAATATATTACACTTGTTCATAACCCAGGCTGGATGCACATATCGGAAAACAGAGCTAGGAAAGATATGAAAATATCCCATCCTACAAATTGAACACTAAAGATCCATGAGTAACAAGATGTTTATTCCAAGAAAATACTGTGGAGTTCGTTTATTTCTAATTTCCTTGCACTGGGTGGTCTTTTTATACTTATCACTATAGTAGGGCATTTCAGGGCTTATGGCCTTCCACTGCTGATTTCATCACAGAGAAATATCTCCCGACCTGAATTTCTGTAACCAATCCCTCCCGGTTCGTTCATTCACAGTATTATCCTCAAAGGTTTAACATATTCGGCGAGATGATTCGGCTGCGGACAAATCCGCATTAAAGTAATAAAGCAGACAACCCAGAACGAGGTGCTTCGATATCTCCATTTGTCTTTGCTTCTAATCGAGCTACGACTGCTCAGAGTGCAAAAAGAACCAGTTGCTCACACGATGTTCCCACTCCCACACCGATCGCAGTTCCAGCACCTTAAGGCATTTATTTCCGTATCAGTGATCACAACAACCCATGCGACGTCGTCAAGAACGACAAGAAGTTTTTGGTTACCTTGTAAATAAAAGATGAGACTGTAGTAGTTTGCTGATGCATAGTAAGAACAGAAAAGTATATCCAATTAGCTCTATGAAACACATCGTTATTCCGCAAAAGCAGTGCGCTACCAAAATGAAACTTCGGTGGCGCACAGAGTTTCTAGGCCATGCATATATACACCACACGCTAATGAAAATGTGTTTTGCAGAGTAAGATTATTTGTGTGTAGTGTTATGAATTTCCTACTGAGAAATTTGCACGTGCATTAAGTATTAATCGTCTGTATAGTAAATGATAGTAAGAGTATATTATTTTATTTCATGTGTTGTTATTTATGGTGGTGTGTGCTGATGATATCTTTGAAATGGACCGTATTGCTACTGTATGACCATGAATCTGCTATGAGCTTAATGTTCATAGTTGGCTTTACTTTAGGTATACTTCAGTATCTAATACAGTCAGCCTACCCAAATGAAATCCTAAGTAGTCTGTCGACTCATAAACTGTCATAAACTGCTAATCAATTGATAGCATAAACTATTTCATGTTGCTCATCATAAATTTCTTGAGTTAACTTGATGCATTTCTTCCTTTGCGTTCGGAATCGTACCTGAATTTGTTTCGTGTTATGTATTTATAATAATGTTGAAGTCTTCTGGTGCATTTTCATCTATACTTTTGTAGTTATACTTTTTTTTTTCCTTTTTAACATTTTTAAGGGAATGGAACGATGACATCTTAAACGTTGCATACAACAGTCTTATTCAGGAGTTGCCTTTATCACCAGATGCACCGGGAGGAATGATAAACTACAGAAAGTCTCTTACATTAAGGTAAGGATAATAAATACATTCATTTGTAGGCAATACAGCTCTCTTTTCTGGGTCACAAAGTACAGTATTTTATTCTTATGTTACAACACAAAAGTGGGTCTTAAAAGGGCACTACTATGTGTCTTTTTTTCGTACGATGCATGCTAGTTAATTATAAATTATGCTTTATAACTGCCAAACGTAATCCAAAGGGAGTAGTTGAAATTTAAGTACCAAAGATTGGCATAGTTTCCTTCTGAGTTGTCCTTTAGGTTCTCACCAAATATACAGTATTTCTTTCATAATTTTATAATATGTTTAAATACGAAACTATTAAACTTCCACTCTTTGAAATCGGATTTAGTACTTCAATTTTTTTTAATGTTTTCATTTTTTGTAGCTTTTTCTTTAAATTCTACCTAACCGTTTCGCTTCATCTGAAGGATGCAATTCCTGGAATAGATGTTCCTGAATCTTACAAAAGTGCTACAAAGTCTTTACCTAACAGATGCCCCCAAAGCTCTCAATTTTACCAATTGGTGAGTTTACAACAACTGCATTTCTATTGATTCTTCCTAGATCATTAGATATATGATTGTAGTATCTAGAGGAAAAGAGGCGACAATATCAAAATACAACAAAAAACGACAAAAGAAAACTAGTAGCCATCGAAATGTAGACCTTCAGGGAGGGGGTTGAAACTATAAATACAGAGATATGTAATTAGAATTTGTGCAAAAGAAGTTGAACAATAATGAATTCAATGAAGTAAATCACTCAAAATTACTTAGGACATTAAATTTGCAGAAAAACGTAAGGGAGAATCATCCAAAATGGGATACCTAGTGAAACACCTTAAATATCTTGCTTAAAAATCGGCAAATCTTACTGAAAATTTTGGAAGCTTCTTATATAATAGTACATGGTGTTCTAAAGAACAGATTTTACATGAATCGTTTTGGTAGTGTTTCTTTCCTTGGTAAGGATCTCGCGTATTTTTTTTATTTAATCCTTTTATTTTTAATTATGGTGTTATATTAATTTTTGTGACTGTACATCTTATGTGTTTCAATTTTATAGGTTCCATCCGGACAACCATCCAAAGATCCTGTTGGAAGACCAATAACTCACGCATCAGCTTTCAAACATGCATCAGGTAAATGTCTGCAGTACTTGTAAGCAAACGTTTAATTCATATGTGTGAAAGATACTGATGTAAGTCATGGTTGAAGGTATTATTAAATGTTGGAGAATAGAGTTACATATTAGGCTTTAGTGTGTGCTTCGTGAATACAGTATTTCATTTAATTTAAAATATCGAGAAAGAATCAATATAATTGAAGAGTCGCGCTGTATTCTTACAATTTAGAGATCTAACTACAAACTGCTGGCGCTTTAAATATTTCCGTTGACATGTAGTTGCTTTTCATTACAGAAACGCATATTCACGTTTAAGCTTTTTACAGTTACAGTCAAGGGTGTCAGCAGGGAGGGACAAGGGGGCACTTGCCCCTGGATTTCAGATTTTATACCAAATACTATCCTATTTTCATATATTAGATGTATTAACAAACTGTTGATAGGACGATCTTTATTACGTTACAAGTGAGGGAAAATCGTCAGAAAAGCGAAAATATTGTCTGCTAGTTTCAACGAAGGAAGAGAAATATGCTGGTAAATGTACTCTCTCCATGAATTTATTGAATTAAATTTTATTCATAGCGTTTTCGGCCTCTATAGTAGGATGATCAGACGTCCTGTTTTTAACGGACTGTCTTTTTTTCGTCATGTGTCCCGTTGTCCTAGCAAATTGTAAACGGGACAGCAGATGTCCCTTTTATTGCTTCAACTAAAATAACTCCCAACAATTGCTTGGTAGGAGACAGTAATAAAGGAGAACGTTATCATGGCATCATACTTTATGTTATCTTAGTAGTTTCTGAGTTGAAAGTTGTCGAGAGACGGACAGAGTGGTTAAGTAATAATTCACAGCACTTGTTGATTAAGCCTGAAACGGATCCTCTCTATTGCCATATATACTTTCCTAAATTGCTTGAAATAGTCCTTTTTTCACTTCAAGTTTATTTTAAATGATGGACTCCTTTGTTTAAAAAAAGATTAAGAAAATTAAGTTTTGAATAGAATATGTTTAAGCTCAAACTTTTGATTTTCTTGAAATATTAATTATCTCGTTTAGTAACATACTCAGAACCTCGATAAAAATGATATGATATTTTTTCTTCACAACTGTACAAAATGCTTTTCTATTGATGGAGATTTAATATTATTTTTTGTTGGTGTTAAGCAAAAAATTCACCAACGAACATCACAAAATTTTACATTCATAATTTCCCTTCATTTTCGGAAAATTATACAGTATCTTTAGTAGCTTGTGGAGAACCGAATTTAAAATTGGCAACATGACTAATACTGTCTTGAATCACACACACAAAAAAAGGATCAAACGATAAGACTTGGCTAGACGTGAGCAAGGAAATATTTGCTACAGTTGATTGACTCGCTGCCTTGCTAACAACACAATCTAAAAATCCGCCAAGTAATGTTTCGGTTGACACCCACAGCAAAAGGCTCAGACCTATTAGTTAGACCCATCAACAGTCAATTCCTGTATCTAGATTGATATTACGACTAAGGTTCGTACCCATGGAAACGCACTTAAACATTTTATTCGTTAAATCTTTTTTTATTTTTTGTGTCATTATTTAGTTTTCATGTTTTAGTTTTGAATGAGCTTGTTTTATACTTTTACTTGTATTTTTTGTTATATGTTTTCTTAATTTAGTAAATTACAAGGCATAAACGAATCTTGTGCACATGAGATTTTATTAAAATACCAAATTATGCTTTATCAGTTGCTAATTGATATGCCCACCCGTTGCTGTGGGGTGAATAAAATTTTTTCGCAACAGTCATCGGGACTATCACCACAACTCACTTCCCCATGGTGGGCTGCGCCCTTAACTTTGGGAGTTTTGGGGGCTGTGCCTGCTTTATCCTAACCGGACTTTCCGGTGGCTGCGCCCCCATGGTGCAGATTTGCAACAGTTGTTACTACTACTACTACTACTATTGAATTGAATTGATTTTTTCTTTATGACCTTTAGAAATTAAAGGCTCAGGCAGACTACTACTACTACTAATAATAATATAAATAATAATAATATTAATAATAATAATGCAGACTACTATTACTACTAATAATAATACAAATACTACTGCCCAATAATACTACAAAGCTTTAAAACATTGAATATAAATATTTGTATTTACAACAATCAAAATTGAAATTTGAAAATTATAAACACAAGGATAATTTTTGTTTGCTTTTACTATATAATGTTCTTTTGAAATCAATGTGGCAACAGTAAGAAATGAGATAATAATTGAAATGAACTGATTTTATAACACGCTTAAGTGTTTTCGATTTTTCTAGAAAGACTCAAAATGTTTCACCACTAAATACATATCATAGAAATTAAGCTCATCAAATTCGGAAGGCCATCACAATCACTGCAGATCTTCATCATCAAATATATCTTCGAAATCATTGAAAAAGTCTGCATGAACTGTTTTCTCATTTGCCGCCAAATCCAATAACAGACCATCAGAACCTCCTGCCTCTTCCGTCTCTTCTTCAGGAAATATATCATCTGCTACAACGGTAGGCTTCATGTTAACAGTTGCCTACTTATAATTATGGAACGTGACAAACATTCCGTCAAATAAATAAAAAATACAGTAGGAATATATCATCTAATTCTTTGCCTTTGGGTATGGACCACTGGATTGAGG